>JAYMFV010048656.1:0-11109 GCA_036784875.1 Internoretia fryeana | reverse complement strand
GGCGGACCTCACAGCCCCCCCCGCCTGGGATAGAGTTAAAAGGCGTGAAAAATATCTTCCAGTAATTACTTGCCTCCCCGTGTTCTAGTTGTAAGGCTTCTTGTTTATAATAAAAAATGATCAGTTTTTATATAATATAAATATCCGAAATATTAAAACATATTCTCTGGACAGTTATTAAATGGTTAAAAAGTTCTTAAAAGGACAATGCAAAACAAGTATTTATTATTCTCCTAGTCTATAAAGTAATATTACTATAGGGTCTAAAAGGGTTAGGGTTTAGAACAAGTTTAATCTTTTAAACATCTAATGGTTATGCCGGTATCGGTAGAGATTTTTAGAAGTCTATTAAAAACGCTTTGATTTACTTTTAAAAGCTTTGTTTTGACGCATTCTTTCTTTGTGATAAAAAATTGCTTAAAAAGTTTTTTTCTCAAAAATAATTTGTAGCTTTTTTTAATGACTTTTATTGTTGAATATTTTTAAGTTTGGTAGTTTCTTTTGTAATTTTTTGCAATTTGTTGAAAGTTTTAATTGACTTTTAAAAATTTAACGATTTAAAAAGGCGACAAACCCTTGTAACTCAAAAATAGTTAACCAAATAGATGTTATTTCTAATGGTCTATTGTTTTTCCAAGTTTGAATATTAGACGTTTGAAGTTTGGGATTTTTTTGACACATTTATATTCCTATGGGATCTATAATTTTGATACTTCCCTGCTGTCATTAAGTTTTGCCGTATACAGTGGGTCGGAAAAAAGGTTAACGCAAACTTTAAAGTCCGTTGATTTTCGGAAAGCCAATAAAATTTTCTTTCTAGGTGGAATCTTTTTCCGAAAAACTTGCTTGAACTAAAAGTTATAACGTTTTAAAGTCTGGGTTCGCTTTTTTTTGGGAAACACTGTATTATCTATAAGGAGTAACGAACTTTAAAATTTTGATGCTACAAAGCTAAACAAATCCCATAAAGTCTGATTAAATTAAAATTTCAATAATCCGTGAAAGGTGAAAATTATTTTCCCAAGTATAACCTAATACAAAAGATCAGTAAAAAGATCAACCAGCTAAAACAACAAGATATGTATAATGTCTTACCTTAGATTGTCCTGTCGCGGTATACGCGTTTTTCTAACCCTGTTCACTATGCGACGTTGCTCTGGTCTAAATCAAATTTAACAATAGTTACTACTAGAAAGACAGTTGTATTTTTTGAACGCCAAATATTACATTGAGGTACAGTCGCCTAGATTAAAAATAGTGTCTAGCACTACGAATAAATATTTCTTTCTAAGTCTAATGACTTTCAGTTTTTGCTATAACAGCAGATTATGATCAAGAAAATGAAAAACTACGGAATATATCGTCATATCACCATTTGATGATGTCATACGATTTTTTTTATATTTCTATATAGAGAGATATGCAGAATTTTTTTATGACCCTTCTCTCCTGTTCAATATATTCTATATAGAGAGATATATAAACATAGAATATATGTAGGGATAAAAAATAAAATAAAAAAAATATGTTTTTAGGAATTTTAACTTGCGATACCCCGAACATAACACTGCACAAATATTTACAATTGGAAAAATACGATTTCTTTGCTTTTTGTAACAAAATGAGCAAACTTCCAACTTCCATTTTCTTAAGTTTGCATACAGAAATTTCTTTTAATATTATTAAGGTATATAAATTATAAAATTATCGAAGAAATTATCAATAAATCAATTATCAAAAAACTTACGCTTGCTCTACTCCAGGCTGGATATTCCTAATGCGGTTGCTCTATGAAAAAGAAAAACTCTAGTAAATATAAATGTTCTACTTATACATTGCGTGAAATATTTAACATATTTGCTTATTTTACATGATAAATGTGGTAATATTCATGACTGACAGCAGAGAAAAACAAATTGTGACTCGGAGTGATAATTTCTTGTTATAAGATAAAAAATAAAAGTTACACATTTTTTAGGGTTAATCTTAGTATGGCTGTATAAAAAATTCGATTGAGAGTGTATGTTCTAAAATTCTGTATAAGTTCTATGTCGGCTTTAAAGTTTACTTAAGTGCTTTTCTTTAATTAAAGGTACATTACCACGAAATTTGTCAATAGCCTAATAGATAGATCATACTGACTTTAGTAAACCTGAAAATATCTTTCCACAATTCCCTTTTGTTCTCTAGTTATGGCTTAACGAAATCCTATTTTACAACTGTAATTTAGAATTTTTCATTGTTCTTCTTAATTATAATTTATAAAGTATGCTCAAATATGCTCAACTATAGGATTTGCGTATCGCATAACTTTTGAATGAGATTGAATTTTTTGATGGGATTTTCAGTTCATGTCCTAAAATTAGCTGATACAAGAATACAAGAGTTAGTTCATACAAGAACATAAAAAAATTCGCGGAAATGTACCTTTAATAAAGGTTGTGTATGTTTTTTACTAATGCCCTTTAGTATCGCGTAAGTTTTGAATAGTTTTTGTCACAAGCAAACATGTGTCCATTTAAAACATATGCATTCAGTAGAATATATCAACAACTTACTCTGCGCGTAGCATCTTTGTTCACAAAGAAACCCTAACAAGATAATATGAAATATGAATTTATTTTTCAGCTGCGTAAAACTAAATAAAGCATTGATTTTGGTTAATGTTGCAGTACATTACAGAGGATATTGGCTCCTAATGTTTACAAAATCTCGAAAGTAGCTACATTAGTTACATCTATAAGTTATAATGATCATGCATTTGTGTAATAAGTGGTCAGATATTTGAAGAAGAGGGGATTGGCCTAGTGGTCCTTGTACAAATACACATATCTAATAATGTTGAGTCGTGCTATCAGTAATATTTCTCGATGTTAAAACTAATCGCAGCTGATATAAAAAGTTTAAAAGCTTGTACAATTGAATGATAATTTAAAACCAAACTTACTCTATCCATGCTTGTTGTTGCTTGTTTTGGTTGGTGTTTTTTGTTGTTGTTGTTTTACTGTGGACTCAGTTGGCTCTGAAAAATTTTAAACAAAATATGTATTAATTTATTATTTTATAATCGTTTATTATACGTGTATTTACAGTGTGTATCAAAAAAACGCACTAATATGAATGAATAAAAAAAAATTGAGTACCTATATCTGCCCTACATTTAAGTCTTGGTAATAAAGTTATTCCTTAAGAGACAATAGTAACTGGTAAACAAAATGAACAACTTAGGATCACTTTAAAAAGTATTGTAATATATACCAGTAATATTCTGCAATAATAAAAAGAAATATGGTTTTTAAATTTTTATTTTATCTTTTGATTATATCTTTTGTAGAGTATTTATTAAAAAAGTTTTAGTTTAACCCTATTAGACCTAGGCTAGTTTAGCTTCTGAGGGCCTAGGGGGGAGGTTCTAAGAACCCCCTTTATTGTTTGCTTTAGATTAATGCTATAAAGATCAAACTTCGTACACACACAAACCATAGGAGAACGAACATTTGCTGACGTCATCAAAAATTTAATTTTTTTCGGATTTTTGAAAAGAAAACATGTAACAAAATCCAAAAATCTCAAGTTATATAAAACCTTTTTTTTAGTTCTATTTAAAGTTTCTGGGTGAAAAATAGTTTCAGAATAACATATTTGCCGGGTTTTGCATAAAATTTATTTTTTCCTATCAAGATTTTGCTTCAAAATCAGTAAATTTTGAAAAAATGTGATGAAGTCATAACGCGACGTCAAACAATGATGACGTCAGCATATTTTGTGAGGTGATAAATATTACGGGTATTACAATTATGAAAAGTTTTAAATTATGATTATAACTGGTTCAAAAGTCATAGATGCCTTTTAAATAAGGAAGACCAACCGGTATTCCCTTGAATTTTTAAAATTTTGGTTAATAGATAGCTATGAAATGTAAAAATAAGTTGCAAGATTAGGTTGCCTAATTAAAATTTCCGCTAGCCAAGTAAGATCGATTCTCTCTGGGCCTCCGAGGTTGAAAAGAGATGTGCATGCATATTTTATGATTGTCGGAACAGTTATTGACACTTCAAATCAGCGCACTTAGGTAATTAAATTTAAGCTTTTAAAGACAATAAAAGAAACAACGTAATACCAAGGAGCTTTAAATAAAGGAGAGCCATCTAGTTTAGTTCTTTTGTATTAAGCGTGATTCGAAATGTCGTAAAGTTGCATTATTAATACCTCATTAAAACTGTGTATACGTCATCTTGAGTAGCTTTTTGATACAATTTTTAAGATGTTTTTAAAATTTTCAAAAAGAAAATAATGCGTGAAATAAAAAATAGCTTCAAAATATTTTACACCAATTAAAATGAATCCCGATTTGTAAATAAGTCATAATAGCAATTTCATTAGATAGCCCTCCTTCTTATTTTAAAGCTCCTTGGTAATACTGGTAATACATTTTCAAGCTTATCTTATGAATTTTATCTAAAGTTATGATGTCATTTGTAACGCTAGAAAAGGGAATTATAAGAAGATAGGAAGATAACTTAAACCTTATTAGGCATAGGCTAATTTACGTTCCTAATTTGATCTTCTTCTCCTCTATTGTTTGCTTTAGGTTTATGCTATAACGTTAAGACTTCGTACACACATAAACGGTAGGTTAATGTTTATTTTTCCAAAAACAATATTGTTGACGTCAATTTTTTTTGCTGACGTTATAAAAATATTCACTTTTTCAGGATTGGTTAAATTATTACTATCTACTTGCATTTAGTAAAAAGGCGTTTATACGCAAATGTTCTTTCTAATTTTTTAGAATTTAATTTTGTGCAATAAGTTTGTTTTTTATTATTGTCACAAATACAGGCGTCATCGATAAAATACTGGCGACATTAAAGTACTTTTTCAGGAGTTTTTAAACGTTTGAACAAGAATCGACCAACAACAACTTGTTTTTTAACAGAAGTTGGAAAGACAGCGGATTAGCCGAACATATAAAAAACTGTCACCAACAAATTCAATTCAACAAAATCAAGACCTTAATCATAAAACCTAATTACTATGAACAAACAATTAGAGAAGCATTTAAAACAAGACTTCAAAAAACTGGTCCCGAAATTATCAACGTTCTAAATAAAGATCACGGCAAATATGTTACGACCCATACATGGGAGTCTCTCTTGCAACATTTGTAAAACCTCTAAAGTGTAACTTTTGACGTTCATGTTGTTGTTGTATATAACGGAAACACTCCAACGAAGATATAAGACAAAATAAATGCCTGGCAAACAAACCAAAAGGAAATAGAATTTTTTAAAGATAACCTAGCATTCATAATAAGTTATTTTGGCTGCAGGACTTACTACTACAAACTAAATAAAATTGATATGAGTTTAAAGTTACTCGAATGATTTACTTTTAAAAAAAGTATAATAAAAAAAATCTAGTACCTCTAATGCTTGATATGATGATGAAACACTAAAGAGAAAGTTTGTTTTGATTTCTTTAGCATTTATAAGAATTTGATCACCAAGGCAATTAAATAGTTATTTTGTGTAACTTTATTTACTTTTAATTGCAATTGATCGAATATATTAAGAACTCTATTCACCAGAGCTTATTCTTTCATACATCGAATTTTTGCGAAAGATAGGAAAGAAGTAGTGGGCACGAGGTGGGTTCAATAGTAAGTTTAATAAGATTTGTTAGTGGCATCGAATGTGACTTCTCTGTAAAACGAATTTACTTTTTGTGTAGATACATTTGTTCAGGCGAGCAAGAATGACCCGTAAAAGTGATCAATTTCAAAATTGCTTATGTAGATAGGGCCAAGTGACTAGGCAATCAAATGGTCTATTTCGTTTTATAATTAAACTATCTGTAGTATTTTGGTATAATGATGTTTTGAATACAATCTTCAAGTGTAACATTTTACGTCCTAAACTTAATGAATAGAACGTTAAATTTATTCAATTTCAAAGGGTAAACCCCTTGACTTTCTTGTTTACATTGTCACTTAAGGACCTTAGTAACTTGAATAGTGCGTGCAAACAAAACATAATTCGATTTGCTTTAACCAAGTAACCCGTTACACCTATTTATTGTAAGGATCCACCTTCCGAGCGTTTTCATTAGTAATTTATGTAACAACTAACTAAAGTATTCGAATTCCTAGTTCAAAATTCAGCTTCATATACAATTTTTAATTTACGAAAGGTTATTACCAGCCAAGAGTACCGGAACGCACCACACTGTGACTCATATTACATGAGTACAATTTGTATTACTTCAAGGTTGATGGCAAAGGTTTTTCACTAGTTACTCCGTCCCCCTAACGCCGCGAATGAAACGCGTGAAGAGTGAAAATAAATTTAATTTTTATTCACCACTGCAAAAAAAGTTATGGTAATATATAAAACTGCGTTTAGGGAGTAAAAAGAGCTTGGATGCTATTTAGAGAGATAAAAATAAATTTATTCCGATGCAAAATTGCAAAATATAAGCGCTCCAAAAATAATTTAAGGACCGTATCTGAAGGGGGCAGAATGTTAGTTTTAAAAATAAAAATGGCAGATCCTTACACTACAGAGGTCTATAAAGATATGCTCTCAGAAATATTTACATTTACATAAACTAGATTTCAAATCTTATATGGAGTTCCAGTCACTATTAGGGCATTTAAGAAGTTTCTAGAAGAGATGTAGATGACTGTGTATTACACACGATATAGCATACACGTAAATATGAATAGAGAATATTTTCGATGCGAGTAGGGTACTTTGACTAACCCTTATTTTTTAACTCTCGAGCAATTCAATTCTACTAATTCAGCAAAATAATTCTTTGAGAGTTAAAGCATAATCTTTAGAAACAGTTCTAAGGACGAAAACTCAAAATTAAAGATATAATACGGCGAAATACAAAGGGTCATAAAGTTACGTTACCGCAAACTTTTTTATTCTTTGGCATGAAAAATCAGCAAATTTTATGACAGGAATTGAAAACCCCATTGAAAAATTCAGTATCAATCAAAAGTTATGCGATCCGTTTAATCTATATTAAGAAAATAAGAAAATAATAAATTAAGAAAAACAATGGAAAATTCTAAATTACAGTTATAAAATATGATTTTTTTGAACGAAAGAACAAACTAGAGAACAATCTTTCAGGTTTTACTAAAGTTGATACTTCTATTAGGCTATTAAAACATCTCGCGGTAATGTACCTTTAACATATAGAAAAAGAAATTTCATCTATTTTTTCACTTCCTGCTATTATTTCAACAATCAATGACTCTCGAGCATTTAAAGATTGCAAATATTTATGTTTAATAGTTGATCCTTTTATTATAGTAATATGAAACAAATTCTATATTTTTTATTATTTCCCTTCGCGCTTTAAGCGATAGGGATATTGGAACAAGTTTTCTAATTTAATTTGGAAACCGATCATTTGAATAATCCGTTTTGATTGGTTAGTACTGATAACCCGGAAAAATAAGGCAAGTTTTCATTGGTACACAAAACAGCGCGAAAAACTTATCATTTCATTAAGTTCAATAAAATTTCGTGAAAAGTATTGAAATATAGTACTCACGCATATCGCACAAGTTGTCCTTAGTGGATATCAGCCCTTGATACAAATAAACGTGTCGATGGTAGAACCCAAAATATATTCTGTTTCTTGTCTAACAAAAAATACTAATAAATGTTGCTGGTATAGGTTTTTACTATAAAGATCGGATGAGATTTAACTGTATACAAATTTGAAAACAACTCTAACTCAATTATCAAGGTTATAATAGGGGTAATAAAAAATTACAACTCAATAACATTGACTTAATAAAATATATTTTTTTTCAACATGAATATAGAGAATAAATTATTTTAAACAAAACAAATTATTACAAAACTTGCAACACTGCTTAATAATCTTTACGAGAAATTACGAGTAATGTTCACAGCACACTCTTTCATACCGATGACCAATAATAGCTACTGTTTCACAACATATTCCTGCATATTGCGGGAGTATCTTCTTCCAAACAAATTTATTTTGATTTCATAATCTGGAGTTTGTATTCTTAACTGTTTTTATATCATACTAAAACATCTTTTTTTACATATCAGAACTTTTCTTTGTAAAATACGTCTACGTAAATATTTTGCTCTTTTGTGGCTTTATTTTTGCCTTGCCGCAAGGGTCAATTTTAATAATACCAGTTTTTGTTTGAATATAAAGCCTAAAATAAAAGAATAACAAAGTTAAATTAACTTCATAATGCTAAGACTAGAATGTAAAATATCCCCAAAAATACGTCTAGTCTGCGCCCTAAACAATTGAAAGTAAATTTGACAAATCAGTGAGTCAATAAATTGGCCCAATAAAATTGACAAGCAACAGTACAAACAATCAGAGTCAGACTGACTGGCTGACGTAACCTTTCATAGTTTATTTTCATACGATCTGCTGCATAAATATTATAGTCTGTTTTACTCTTATGATAGTTGTTTTAGTTACGTCACTGCAACGCCTGCAGATTTATCTTACTAACTATCTCCACATGACAAAAGCAAAAGTACCCGGTACTTTGAAGTTTAATTTTTGTAATCACCTTTTACAATAAAGTGTAGTACATAAAATGCCAAAGCAGTTGTGAACCTGTCCCTTTTCATCCTGTTTACTATATTTCTTTAAAAGCAAAATGGATAAAATATCCAATTATATTATATTAACAAATCAATAAAATTCGATTAGCAACTTTATATTTGGATCAAACATTCTTTTAACCAATTAATTTCCATTTTTCTATTAACCGAAATCATTGTTATTTTAAAAAAATACGATAATTTTTATTTTGAAACTCGGGCACCTCAGGATTTCTTAATAACACCAGGGAGCAATAATAACGGAGACGAAACCACGCATATTTTCACCAGCCTACTTGGAAACTTGGAAACTTGCTGTGGAGGCACAAATTTAGCTTAAATCGATATTAAGTAAGTTCGGACAACGATTTGTAAACAAACTTCCCGGTAAATTTTTGTCATTTTTCCTGGCGAATTTCTTAGGTTTTTTTAGAAATTTTTTGTAAATTTTTTCTAATCTATTTCTTGTTTTCTCAGTTTCAATCAAGGATCATATCTTGCATCAACTTTTAAGGAAGAGATCTTTGTGATTTTTTTCCCTCGACTAAAACTAAACTCACAATAGCTTTTGAGACATTAGACTAAGTCGCTTTAGGCTAAATCTGTTGAGCATTATAATAAAAGTCAGTAAGAAAGTTAACTCCCTAAATTAAGTAAGTAAATAAGTCTCTAATAAGGCCCTAAAATTATCAGCTAGAGCTTGACATAATTGTTCTAAATTGTGTTATTATAGTTGTTTAAATCACACATTTCTTGAACTTTAATTATTATTATATATTTCCCGTAGGAAGAATATATATTGAAACCAGCTGAAATTCGACAAAAATGGGATGATATTTAACCGAATCAAAAAATATCTCGAAAACATATGAAACATACCGGCGAAAATGATGTTATGCAAAATACAAAGCATTACGAAACTCAAAAAGTTGTATATGCTTTTATTGCCGTGATATTTATATTCTATTACTCAGGTCCTTTCTAATATTTTGGTATTAAAAGAAAAGAAAAGTATTATTCTAGTACTAATCCAGTTCTTTTATCAAATACATTATATCTGATTGTAACACATAAAGTAAACAATTTTCTTCGAAACTTTCTGTTTTATGAATTATGTTTTGATAAAAAATATACATCAAAATTACTCAAGCAATCTCATTTCTACAAAACATCAATTTTCAAATATCACAACAGTATAATATATAGGCTTCTAGTTTAAGCCAGGAAATAGTCTAACTTAGTCATTACACATAACATAATAGCCTACCTGCAGTTCTCTCTCCCTTTTAACCACAATCAATTCTTTCATTTTTCTAGGAATCTCTCTCATAATATCTATTTCAAATATTTTACCTTCTTCAGCTTTTAGTTTATTATAAATTTATCAGTTTATAAACAAGTTTGTTTCTCAACAAGCCGTGTCTATCAAAAGCGAACCCTCCTCCGGAGAGATCCAACAATTATAACTTATTATTGTTCAAATTATAGTCGAAGGTCGCTTATATGGGTTTGATTTGTTTTTTGATTTTGCGAGATCGATATTTTAGTCCGATATTCCAATTTTCTACTCCATATCAATTACACCCAAACTAACAGCTAATTTACAATTAATTTCAATAAACTACCTACTGAGCTATTTCCGATTGTTTGTGTCCAATTTTGCTACGGTATATACAGTAGCCGAATAAAGTTAGTTACTAGTTTTATATGTTATTATTTGCAGCTTGTTTTTCTATTTTTGTCCTTTTCTTGCCTATCTTACGTGTCTTGTTGACAATTGTCGTGATATTACGGGATTATGAATCCAATTAAAATGATCTTCAGCCGATATTTGAACCACTTCCCTAAGAGTACACTGTATATGTAATTATTGGAAACACGTGCGCTTTAAACGATCAATGTATATTTAATTATTGTAAACACGTGCGCTTTAAACGACCAATCACATTATACTCCGATAAGAACAAGAGCCTCAGTTGTCCTCTTAAAATTATTATTATCGTAGAAACTATAGAAGTTGAAAAGAACAAATCAAGATATGCTTTTTAAATATGTTTATGTAGGTAGTTTGGCTTCAAAAATAAAAACAACTGAGGCTCTCTCTAATTTTGCCTATTCTTATAAAACAATAGAGTGTAAACGAATTGTCTATTTTAGGTCAAAAGAAATAAGTCAATATTTAATGTATGAAAAATATTCGCAGTTCCATTTTCTACAATAAGTTTTGATAAATTCATCAAAAACAATTCAATATTAAGTTATAAAATTAACAAAAACATTTTTAAATCACAAACTAATAATAAACGTTGTCATTATTGCGGGGAGAAATATATTATAAAAAAAGTGAAATATATAAAACGAAAAATAAACTCAGTTTGGGTCTTCCAAGACAAAAGTCTATTGTTTTTACTTAACATATAAAATATAATGAAAAATGTTGTATTGAGCAAATAACTTAATGGTAAATCAAATCACGAGAAGTTTG
>JAYMFV010047553.1:0-11222 GCA_036784875.1 Internoretia fryeana | reverse complement strand
TCTTTATAAAGAGAGGCTTATAAACTTTAAAAATTATTCAATCGTATCTTTTTCAATATAAATAAACAATAGACCCATAGCAACAGCTGGAAAAACTAAACCAACTAAAGGTACTAGAATTGAAGGTAAATAATTGATTAACATAATATATTTTATTAAAAAATTTTGTAGTAAACGATACTAACATAAGAATTTAAAACTAAATTAAAATTTTACCTATGGATTTAAAAAAAAATATAAAAGTAACTCATAACAATAAATTTGAAAAAAGTACTCGAATCAAAGAAATGCATACTTTCGCAGAAATTTATGCTAAAAAAACGAATACATTTTTTTGCTTAGATCCCTCAATAACTTCCGTGATTGTTGCAGGCTTAGCTGACTACAAAGATAAATATGAACTTCCTTTATGCCCTTGCAGAAATTTTCGTAGCGAAAGAGTTGAAATTGAACTAAATTTTTGGATATGCCCCTGTGTTGCGATGCGAGAAAGAAAAGAATGTCATTGCAAATTATTTGTAAGACCTGAAGACTCAAACGCATCGCAAACTCAAAAAATCCCCTTAAGTACAATTTATCATAATTTAATATATAATTTGTATACTTAATATTTTATAAACTAGCTTTTTTTGCTATAAAAATAATTAGTGGACCTGACACAATAATTAATGCTGCAGTAATTACTTGACCAATAACTTGCCAATTCATACTAATTCTCTCCTAAATAATTATTTAGTTATTTATCTAAGATATAAAAATAATAATACTTAATAATAATAATTGTTTAAATCTCCGAAACTAAAAAATCCTTATATAATACTATTATTATAATTCAAATTAAGAAATAAAAGATAAAACTTTATTATCACTTTATTTTTTATTTCTTAATTTAGTAAAAATGAAGTCAAGTAAACTATACTTAAATAAAATGTATTCATAATCAATAAATATTTTATTAGGAAATACAAAATATATGGAAAGCGTACTAACAAAAAATTTAGAAAATTTGTCTTTAGAAAAAAATTTAAATTTAAAACAGGTTTATTTAGACACGGAAATAAAAACTATAATTGATATACTAAATGAGGAACTAGTAGGCTTGGTACCTGTAAAAACGAGAATTCAAGAAATTTCAGCATTATTAGTTATAGATAAATTAAGGGAAAGTTTAGGTTTTACAACGGGAAACCCAGGTTTACATATGTCGTTTACAGGGAGTCCTGGCACAGGGAAAACTACTGTTGCTACACGTATGGCTGATATACTTTTTAAGTTAGGTCACTCAAAAAAAGGACATTTATTAACGGTAACACGAGATGATTTAGTTGGCCAATACATTGGTCATACAGCCCCAAAAACTAAAGAAGTGTTAAAGAAGGCAATGGGTGGTCTTTTATTTATTGATGAAGCTTATTATTTATATAAACCAGATAATGAAAGAGATTACGGTAGTGAAGCAATTGAAATTCTTTTACAAGTAATGGAAAACCAACGTGATGAATTAGTAATTATTTTTGCTGGTTATAAAGAACGCATGGAGCAATTTTATACTTCTAATCCAGGTTTATCTTCAAGAATAGCAAACCATGTGGATTTCCCAGACTATTCTTCAGATGAATTACTTATCATTGCTAAAATGATGCTGGAAGAGCAACAATATCAATTTTCTCCAGCAGCGGAACCTGCTTTTTTTGAGTACATTACGACACGCCGTGAGCAACCATTATTTGCAAATGCTCGAAGTATTAGAAATTCATTAGATAGAGCTAGAATGCGACAAGCAAATCGTAATTTTGATAGTGGTGGACGTATTCTTACTAAAGCTGATTTAGTTACAATTACAGATGCTGATATTAAAGCTAGTAGTGTTTTTAGTTTAAATTAATTAATAGTTTTTTCTTTAATCAGTGAAATCATAAATTTTTTAAGTATATATATACGAGATAGTTAATTCTAAGAAGCTACCAATCTGAGTTTAGCCTTTTTTTTGATATTCTATAAACTATAACTTAACGATTTTTTTGCTTTATTTAGAGGTCTATCAATAAGTTATAGGACTATTACCCCCACAACGGGCGTTAATAGTAGTATTATCATATATAGATATATAGATATATGATAATAACTAAGGTAAGTTATCTATGTTGGAGGTTGGATTAGGGAATGAATCTATAAAGTGGGGGTTTTGTATATGTGGCCCTTATTAGGTTTTAATTATTATAAATCATCACATGATAATATTTTTGGTATCAAGATTATTCTATCGTTAAATTTAAAACCCTGAACTTTATGAATTTTATTCAAATTAACAACAAAAACCAATAATAACAAAACCAGTTGGTTCACTTCCGATTATAACAAGTTTCAAAGCGCAACAACCAGGGAACATATATTTAGCAAAAGTTCCCTGGTGGTTAAGCATTTTAACCTCCAGTAATTGTAACTGGATTTTTTGTTAACCTCAAACGATGTAGTGGTGGAAGCCCCATACGTAAAAACACACCAACAAAAACTAAAATAATAGGCCTTGTAAAGATAAATGTCTCTTATAAAAGATACCTATACTTTACAAATATAAAGCCATTTGAAATTTACCTACCTATTCTCGACTCGGTTTTGCAAGAGGTTCATTAGTCTATGAATACTAAGTTTCCCAAAACCACTTCACAGCCTTTTCTTTAATGTCAATTGTAACTAGTTAGACTGACCCTATCTATATCTATCTCAGGATTTTATTATTTGGGTCACCTGGGACTTGAACCCAGAACTTTTCGGTTAAAAGCCGATTACTCTACCATTGAGTTAGCAACCCCTCGCTAAGCTTATAATAACACAGTTATAAAGCGTAGTTTAAGTATAAACTACGCTAATTTAAGTTAAATTAATATGCTAACCCCATACTGCGTGTTGTTTCAGCACCTAAATAAACACGGATACTTAAAAAATCTGTTGGGCAAGCAGTTTCACAACGTTTACACCCTACGCAATCTTCAGTACGAGGAGATGAAGCAATTTGCCCTGCCTTACAGCCATCCCATGGAACCATTTCTAGTACGTCTGTAGGACAAGCTCGAACACATTGTGTGCAGCCAATACAAGTATCATAGATTTTTACTGAGTGTGACATAGTTATTTGTTGTTAGAAAAGTAGTCTAAAAATATAATTTAAAAGATTAAAAATTAGCGATTAGAAAAAAGATAGAATTTTCTAATTGTTAATTAAAGATTATGATTTACTATATCTCAGTAAACTTATAGTTGTCAACGTATATAAAATACTGATTTGTGAAATGCTATATGGGAATAACGAAATATTAACAAACCCCACATATAAAATTACTACCGACGTTATAAACTAAATAACTAAACAAGCAGTAAACATTAAAAACAGTAAATATATTAGTATATAAAATAACTACAATAGGGTGTAACAGGTCATTACTTGCCTCAGAAGAAGTTACATTTTTTTGAAAGACTATAAGTTACCTGAGAAGAATTAAAATTGATCTTAAAAAAATTATTATGGTTGCAACTTTAGAAAGACGCGAAGAAAAAAGAGATTGGGGAACATTTGCTACTTGGATTACTAGTACTGAAAATCGTTTATACATTGGTTGGTTTGGTTGTTTAATGATTCCTACATTATTAACAGCAGCTTCTTGTTATATCATTGCTTTTATCGCAGCACCGCCTGTAGATATTGATGGTATTCGTGAGCCTGTAGCTGGATCTTTATTATACGGTAACAACATCATCAGTGGTGCTGTAATACCTAGTTCAAACGCAATCGGTATTCATTTCTACCCAATTTGGGAAGCTGCTTCAGTTGAAGAATGGTTATATAATGGTGGTCCTTACCAATTAATCGTATTCCATTTCTTAATTGGTGTTGCTTGTTGGATGGGTCGTGAGTGGGAACTTAGCTACCGTTTAGGTATGCGTCCTTGGATTTTCGTAGCATTCTCTGCTCCAGTAGCAGCAGCATCTGCAGTATTCTTAGTTTACCCTATCGGTCAAGGTAGTTTCTCTGATGGTATGCCATTAGGTATTTCTGGTACATTTAACTTCATGATTGTATTCCAAGCAGAACATAACATTTTAATGCACCCATTCCATATGGCTGGTGTTGCTGGTGTTTTCGGTGGTTCATTATTCAGTGCTATGCACGGGTCTTTAGTAACTTCAAGTTTAATTCGTGAAACAAGCGAAGTTGAATCTGTTAACTACGGTTACAAATTCGGACAAGAAGAAGAAACTTATAACATCGTAGCTGCTCATGGTTACTTCGGACGTTTAATTTTCCAGTATGCTAGTTTCAACAACTCTCGAGCTTTACATTTCTTCCTTGCAGCATGGCCTGTAGTTGGGATTTGGTTAACAGCTTTAGGTGTAAGTACTATGGCATTCAACTTAAATGGTTTTAACTTCAACCAATCTGTTGTTGATAGTGAAGGTCGTGTTATAAACACATGGGCTGATATTATTAACCGTGCAGATTTAGGTATGGAAGTAATGCACGAACGTAACGCACATAATTTCCCATTAGATTTAGCATCTAACGAAATTCTGCCAGTTGCAATTTCTGCACCTTCTGTTGTAGGTTAATTATTAATAAGTATTTATCTATTTATTATTTGTACTAAATTATGAACATTAACTTCGTTTTAGAGGTTAATGTTCATAATTTAGTACAAATAATAAATAGAATGGTGGGTCACGATTCGGTAAATATACGCCCGTCATCAAACAAGTGAAATCAGGTGACGTAGGTACAACAGTCCAGAAGATACCGCCGTAGTCTTTGAAAGACTTAATATTTGAGATACATTCTCATAGAAAAGCTATTTTGAATTTTTTGTCTCCATCATTTACCTCCAAATGCTTCTATTTTTTCACCAAAACATAATACTTCAAAAGCATCCAAGCCCATTCTGGTCAGAGTGCGGTAAGAATCAAGGGGAGCCGTTGCGATTTTGCAAACTTCCCACGCTAACTTTGCTGTAGGTTCAACAGTCTTACACGCCTCAGCGCCTAATAAATAACTCAAACCAACGACACAAGCTTTTTTTGCCTCTTTCTTCGCGTCAATATCACAAACATCAGCAAACGCGAAGTAGCATACAGAAGCCACAGCTAACTCAGGGCCATTTATGATACCAGTTTTAACAACACTATAGGTTGTTTTTGTCACAGCTTTACACAAATTTGTTTTGTAGCCCATTCCGATTAAATAGTAAAGTTTTGTTTGGTAAACTCTTAATAGGGCCTCTATTATGTTATGGAATCGTAATAGAATTCCCCTAATGACGCAATCCGGTGAAGTTTCAGTCTTTGACGAGTAAATAGTCTACCCTTAACAAAGAAAAAAATGAAATTCTTGATACCTAAAGGGGCATAAAGAATTTTTTGAAAGACCTCAGGTGATGTTGGTCTACAATATTTATCTGTTTTACCAGTGGGGGTGGAGGGACTTGAACCCTCACGATTATATATATCAACGGATTTTCATCTTAATATGATTTTCATCATTAATAATAAGATCGGACTCTTTCTTTACCAATTACAGTAGTTTCCGTCGAGTCTCTGCACCTTAATTAGTAATTTTTTACTAATCCTTGGCTCAAGATTATCATATCAACCATCTTATTTTTAGTGATGACTTAGATTTCCTTGAATTTGAAAACTTACTTTGTTAATCAAGTCTATGATTTGATGCTCAAAATTTTAAGTCCGTTGCGTCTACCATTCCGCCACACCCCCATACATTACCCTACTATTATATTATAGCCTTAAAGAAAATGATTATTTTAAAATTAAAACCAAAAACGTTATACTTATTAGGCGACACCCAGATTCGAACTGGGGATAGAGGATTTGCAATCCACGGCCTTACCACTTGGCTATATCGCCTTACTAAAGCAAAGTCTCTAGACACTATGATACTAAACTAGAGATAGAAGAAAGTACCCTATAAATATATCTGGTACTATTTTAATTTTCTTATAATTAAATAGATAATATTAATTAATTAATATTATCTATCTAATTACTTTAGCCTGTAGATACTATAAATCAATAGTATAGTTGCTCAAGTGATAGGTAGCACTAACCATGGCTTTGGGGGAATTCTATTACGATTCCCTAACATAATAGAGGCCCTATTAAGAGTTTGTGGTTGGCGTCGGAGAATCTATATGCCTGAAGATGTGCAGAATCGAACTCGAATAAAAAGTGAACGTTATGAATCAGGTGTTATCCCATATGCCAAAATGGGCTACTGGGATGCTGATTATAACGTTAAAGAAACTGATATTCTAGCTCTTTTTCGTATCACTCCACAACCAGGCGTAGATCCCGTTGAAGCTGCTGCAGCTGTTGCTGGTGAATCTTCTACTGCAACATGGACTGTAGTTTGGACAGATTTATTAACTGCTTGTGACATCTATAGAGCAAAAGCATATAGAGTAGATCCAGTGCCAGGAACAAGTGATCAATTCTTTGCTTATATAGCTTACGAATGTGATTTATTTGAAGAAGGTTCTCTTGCTAACTTAACAGCATCTATTATTGGTAATGTTTTCGGTTTTAAAGCCGTTAAAGCACTACGTTTAGAAGATATGAGAATCCCTTACGCTTACTTAAAAACTTTCCAAGGTCCAGCAACAGGTGTTGTTGTGGAAAGAGAAAGGTTAGATAAATTTGGCCGTCCTTTATTAGGGGCTACTGTGAAACCTAAATTAGGTCTTTCTGGTAAAAACTATGGACGTGTTGTTTATGAAGGTTTAACTGGTGGTCTTGATTTCCTTAAAGATGATGAAAATATTAACTCACAACCATTCATGCGTTGGAAAGAACGTTTCTTATATTGTATGGAAGGTGTTAACCGAGCTGCTGCTGCAACTGGTGAAGTTAAAGGTTCTTACCTAAACATTACTGCTGCAACTATGGAACAAATGTATGAACGTGCAGAATATGCTCATGCAATTGGTTCAGTTATTGTTATGATCGATTTAGTTATCGGTTATACAGCAATTCAAAGTATGGCAATTTGGGCGCGTAAATATGAAATGATTTTACATTTACATCGTGCTGGAAACTCTACTTATGCTCGTCAAAAAAACCATGGTATTAACTTCCGAGTTATTTGTAAATGGATGCGTATGTGTGGTGTAGACCATATCCATGCAGGTACTGTAGTTGGTAAACTAGAAGGAGACCCATTAATGGTTAAAGGTTTCTACAACAGTTTATTATTAACTCATTTAAAAATTAACTTAGCAGAAGGCTTATTCTTTGATATGGATTGGGCAGCGCTTAGAAAATGTGTTCCTGTAGCTTCTGGTGGAATCCATTGTGGTCAAATGCACCAACTTATCTATTACTTAGGTGATGATGTAGTTCTACAATTCGGTGGTGGTACTATTGGTCACCCAGATGGTATTCAATCGGGTGCCACAGCAAACCGTGTTGCTTTAGAATCTATGGTTTTAGCTCGTAATGAAGGTCGCGACTATGTTGGTGAAGGTCCTGAGATCTTACGTAGAGCCGCAACTACTTGTGGTCCTTTAAAAGCAGCTTTAGATTTATGGAAAGATATCACTTTCGATTACACTTCAACGGATACACCTGATTTCGTAGAAGTTGCAACAGAAAGTAGATAATCTATTATAATCTAATACACGTGAGTATGAAAAATTAATTTTTCATAATTTTAGTTATCTTTAATAGGTAATTATTATAAAAATACTTTCATCCATCTATTAATTTAAGCAAAAGTAGAAAGTAAACAAAAAGTTTGGTATTTGACCGACAAAAAAATTTGTCTATTTATCTCCAAGAAGTATTTGAATAGTGATGAGAGTTACACAAGGATGTTTTTCGTTTTTACCAGATTTAAGTGATGATCAAATCAAAAGCCAAGTTGCTTACGCTATGTCTAAAGGTTGGGCAGTTAGTGTAGAATGGACAGATGATCCGCACCCACGTAATTCATATTGGGAATTATGGGGTCTTCCTTTATTTGATGTTAAAGATCCAGCTGCAGTAATGTATGAACTTGCTGAGTGTAGAAAAGTTAACCCAGAAGGTTATATTAAACTTAATGCTTTTGATGCGAGCATTGGGACAGAAAGTTGTGTGATGTCTTTCATCGTACAACGACCTATTAATGAACCTGGTTTCTACCTAGAACGTAATGAAGTTCAAGGTCGTAATATTCAATATACAATCTCAAGTTATGCTGTTCAAGCAAGACCTTCAGGAGATCGTTACTAAATTTTAGTTTTGAATACTCTAAACTATTAAATTTCGAACCTAATAATATAAAAAGGTGTATAGTAGAAGTAAATATATTGACCCAGGTATCTTAGTTATACTAGGATATCTGGATTAGAACGTAGGTTCGAGTCAATAAGGGGCTCATCGTCTAATGGATAAAGACCGTAACCTTCTAAGTTTCTAATGTAGGTTCAATTCCTTCTGGGCCTGTTGAATTCTAACACCGTAATCATAGTTACGGTGTTAGATCCTAGCTTAATCGGTGGTGATTAATGGGATTATAGTTTATTTATATCCCGCCCCCATCGTCTAGAGGCCTAGGACATCTCCTTTTCACGGAGGGAACAGGGATTCGAATTCCCTTGGGGGTATATATAATATCTGTTGTAGAACTATCCTAGAGATAGAGTATATAATACTTAGCTGCTTAGAAATATAAATTATCTTTATTTTACAAATATAATTAAGGTATGATATAATTGAAATAAGATATAATATAATTAAAAATTTAAGGAAAATTTTATGATGCAAACACTTTTCGTAGTAATGACAGGACTTGCTTTTTTAATACTAGTAGTAGTTATGAAAAACCCAATAAAAAAAATTACTTCAGCAACTATGGCCGTTCCTAAAAAACGCCTATCAAAAGCTAAAGGTAGTGGACGTTTATCACGCTGGAAAAGAAAAGCTCGTGATGTAGCAGCAAAAGCTTTTAACATGGCTAAAAAAAGTCTCCAAAAAAAAGGGGCTGAAGCTAAGAAAAAAGAAGTTGAAGAGGCTAATAAGAAAAAAGAGGACTAAAATTTAAAGTGTTTAATTTATTTATGCCTTTATTAAAAATACGTAAATTTTATTAACTAAACTAAACCAACGCCCCTTAGTATATTATATAATCTACTAGGGGGTATTGGTTCACTAGGGAAGAACAAAAAAATAAAAATGTTATAATATTGCTGGTAATACTTATTATTTTATTTTTTTATGCGAACGTGGCGGAATTGGCAGACGCGCTAGATTTAGGTTCTAGTAAGGTTTCTTGTGAGAGTTCAAGTCTCTCCGTTCGTAAAACTTAAACTCATAAAAAATTTATAACGCTGTATTATTTTATTATATTGCTATTTGTAATTATCTTTTCCGAAAGAGTTATTTGCTATAGTTCCAAATGACCGAATATATCAATTATTGGTATACTTATAATTGGTATCACTAAGGTTGTACCTTATGCGGTAGACCACATAACTCTAAATAAGCAACTTACACTAAGACAACTTTTTGATCATGGATTAGATGAACAATACCAATTAATACTAGCAAAAGTTGTAGTAAAAATACTATCAGCGTATGTCCAAGCAGTACAAATAACTGTAATGTTGTCGTTTAT
The DNA here is from genome assembly GCA_036784875.1 of Internoretia fryeana. NCBI lineage: Eukaryota > Phaeophyceae > Ectocarpales > Acinetosporaceae > Internoretia > Internoretia fryeana. The sequence goes on along the minus strand of JAYMFV010047553.1, from coordinate 1,564 downwards.
TATTGGAGTGAATTCTGTAAAGGCGTCCAGAGCTTTAGGAGGGCTATTAACGCTAAACCCATAAATAATTGCCTTACCAAAATTTAGTGGGATTTTTAAATAATATTCATCCCAGCAAACATAATCTATAAATTAGACAATAGCAATTTAGGTAATGTGATATTAGCCGCCAGTACTTAGAAGAAGCGATACTTCCTATTCAAGATATGCTTGAATCTATGGATGATAAATCAAATATATTATTATCGAAAAAAAGAAAAGAACATTTAACCATTAAGGGACTTAGTGTATATTGAATTGTTTGACGCTTTTCTTGCAGCTGCAGGAAGTACTTCTAAGTACAAACAAGATTTAAAGTGTGTGCAATTAAAAATTGCCTATACAATTTTATTTTATGTTTGATTTAGAGTTAATGAAATACGCTTTTTTCAAGAAAAAGATATACAGGATGCTATTAAAACTCCACAGTTCAGTGTTGTGCATTTTAAACAAAGAGAACCATAAATCCATGTCGTCTCAGATTCCGCGATTAAAGAATTAAAAAAATTAAAACACCAATATGATATTGTATTTGTTAAATATAAATACGAGTATTTATATTTAACAATAAGCCTATTGATGAAAAACATTTAATTAAAATAGTAAATCAAGATTTAAAGCGTACTTGTGAGATTAACCAAATACCATACAACATCAAGTCACATAGCTTTAGAATTAACATGGTCTCACAACTGTTAAAAAGAACTTCTGTACAGAATGCCGCTGATATCATTAGTCATAGAGATGTAAAAAGAACTATGGCTTATAAGAGATACGCGTTAAATAAAAAAGAAATTCAAAAATTGTTAAATAAAATTGATCAAGAGTCGAAGGAGTAAGTTATAAGCACCTTGAAACTCTCAAGGCGCTTACCAAAACCTTCTCGTAGCTTTTTAAGCGACCTCTCTGAGGATATTTTGGTATTAAACAATTAAGCATAACCATGTAGAAATAATAAGGGTAAATTAAGAACTTATTTATTTATAGTGAATTTTAGTACTTCTTTTACTCCTTGACCTGCAGCAACAGTACATCCCCAGAATGTACCATAGTTTTTGCAATAATATCTAACCGATCGACACCCAACAGTTACTGATCCTGTTACTAGAGTCAAGGGTTTCGTAGCTGGAATATTACCTAGTACGAGTCCAGCGGCACTGGATACGCAACCAATAATATCGAGTGCACAACATACTTTATCATTACAAGCTAAGTCTTCAAGAGCATGGCTTGTGCCGATCACAACGTCCGCCCCAGACAGGCCTGTTTTAACGATTTTCCCGACTTTTTCTGCTTCTTCAAGCCCTCCCCATACAGTCGTGTTTACACCTCGAAGAATGTCATAAGTTACCTCGATAGTTTGTTTGCCGAATGCCATATTGTTTTTCTCCTTATTAATCTGTTTGTAGAAATAGTATCGAACATTTATATTCAGTAAAATAGAGTTAGATAATATTAGTGTAGTACAATTTTATTTACTGAGTCAAGTTAGACCCTAACAATAAGAAGGCTTTATTTAGAGTAG
>JAYMFV010046454.1:0-11276 GCA_036784875.1 Internoretia fryeana | reverse complement strand
TCTGAATAACTTCCAGTTACACTCAGATCCCTTTAGGGTCTGAATAACTTCCAGTTACACTCAGATCCCTTTAGGGTCTGAATAACTCAGGACCCACTGGGGCCTGAGTCAGCAATCAATCAAACTTATCGCTAATAAAACAATCACAACAAGTCAAACAAGTAAAACAAACAAGTCAAACAAGTCAAACAAGTCAAACAAGAAAACAAGAAAACAAGAAAATCAGAAAAGCAGAAAAGCAAATCAATTTATCAGTACTCAAATTGCCATATTACTCATAATTACTCATATTGCTAATATACTAATATTGCTCAAACTTGCATATCTTTATACTACAATAACAAGAAAGCACAACCAAAAATATCAAATCAGAAACATTTAGAATAGAATTGCAGTAAAAATGAGTGGAAGGAAAAGAAAAAGTAGAGGATTTAGGGGAACTCATATTAGTGCAAATCTAAATGAAAAATGTCAGAAAATCAACAAATCAGATACTATTTCTTTTGAGATTATTCCTGTAGGATTATCAAATAGAGGTGAAAATGTGTGTTTTTTCAATTCTGTTATACAGTTGCTGTATCCATTAACTTCCTTAAGAAATAAAGTTCATAGCTACTCAGTAACAAATAATGCAGTTTTTGCGGAAGCACGACGTGCAAATTCGAGCGCAGCGAGAATTTGCACGTCGTGCGTGAGCTCTTTTGGCAAATTTAAATATTTAATGCACGTATATTTTATATTCGAATTTCTCCCTTACTCGGACAATTTTTGTCTACGAGCCGATTCTGTTTGGTTTTTTGGTAAATTTTTGTGAGCCGTTTTTTCGCTAGCCTACGAAACACATTTAAAACACACTCGCACGATAAACACGTTTTTACCTTACCGAGATCTGTATTCGTAGGCTAGATTTCGTCCAGGTAATTTGTGGACGCGGGAGAATTCGAAAAGTAGTGATTTTTTTCGCTCCTAGGAACGATAGTCAGTATATTTAACTTCTAAAATTATTTATCTGAACTTCGCTCTTCAAAAAGATACGGTATAATAGTACTTTGGTATAATATACCTGTATCTCAGCATCACCTCTACAAGATTTTTACAAGGGTATGGCTTTTTTGTTTGCTGTCATTGAAGTTTGCTGTCTTTTGTCTGCTGTGTTTGAAGGATTTCTTGTTAATTGTTTTTGATGTATTGTTGATGTATTGTTCTTGTTGTATGTAACTCTGAACTAGCCCTACTTGTTACTGGTACAGTTGAGTTATTGTACCATAATTTGAACCTTGAGTTTGAGAAGTGATTTTCCTTTATTTAGGTAACTTTTTATTTTTAGCTTTAATCATCCTGCATTTATTAAACCTGTCTATTATTATATAAATAATACAGTACCTTGGCTCGCTTGTTAATATTTTGTTGACAATTAACTCAAATTGGTAGGAAAATGTATTGACAAATTTTTAAGAACAGGTAAACTAACCATTTTTTGCACGTCAGAATAGTGGTAAAACAGTCACGCACAACCTGTAATTAAGGGATACCTTTATTAAGAGATACTTTTATTAAGGTATACCCTAATTACGGGATATAAACTTTTATTACGGTATACCTTCATTACGGTATACATTATAATTACGGGATATATACTTTTATTAAGGGATAACTTTATTACTGCATACAAAACTTTCTGCAGCCTTGTTATCATGAGAAATCGCAAGCACGTGTTTTATAACGGCGTTTGAACAGGGCGCGCTATAATAAACTATTAGCTAAAGGGCTGTTTTTTTCTCAGACTTTTACTCCAAATTAAGTTTGGGGAATCTTGAATTTTGGTTTGGTAGAATTGTTACAATACATGATTTCACAGTCTCGGCAAAAAAAATTCTCCGTCGCCGATATTCGGAGGTAAACAAACAGAAATTATGGCGGAGTTGCATGTGGAAGTTTTTTTGTTATTAAATTTATGGACTTACATTGCTTTGTTTTATTTAAAAACCGCTTTTTAGTGTAAAACAAAGGATTTTCTATCTATCTACATCTTACTTTTGCAATAAGAACTCTCTTTTTTGGCCTAAATTTATATTTTGGCTGTGTTCACGGCTTCTTGCAACCTAAAAACAAAATGTTTACCACCCGATTTTTTCTACGATTTTTTTACGCCTGCGCGGAAATCCTTTGATGTTATTCAAAAGCCGAGACTGTGAAATCATGTATTTGCATAAATTTTGATATTAAAAAATTAAAAATGACCGACCAGTAAAAACGCCAATCGAAAACCAGTTTTTCTTAAAAATCCCTTAATTAAGGGATATATCTCTTAATAAAGGTATCCCTTAATTACGGGCTGTGCATGACTGTAAAAATTTGAATCTTCCATATTGTAAACGTATAAAGATGTAAACGTAAAGAAAACGTAAACGTAAAGATGTAAACATAATTCATCTGACAAATTTTCTTTTTGCAATGATAAAGGGTTATAGCTATGCTGTGTATGAACACTAAAATTTTATATATGTTTTGTCAAAAGTTTTACTCTATAGATGGAAAAAACTTACAAAACATCTTTTTGCTGATGGTTTTTTCCTCCTACGGAGATATACCTGCCAACTTTCATCTGCGATTGAGTGCAACCTTTTCTTAAATAGGCCTTAAAGATGACGGTAATTGAGTAAAAAGGTCTATTCAGAGAAATGTGTATTAAAAAGTATTTAATTTTAGTATAAATAAAGATATTTTCAGGCACCCGAGAGGAAGAATAAAAATATATGAACTGAAGATAGAATTGTTTTTCTTACTTTATAAAAAGTATATCACAATCATAATCATAATCCAGGTTAAAACTGACATAACTTTTATTATTCCCAAAATTCTTGTTTGCGGGTAGCTGTGGTCAAAAGGTCAAATTTTGTTGCATTTTAGTCTAGCTTTCTCTGGAACCATTCATCACTTTTCTCTGCGTTTTGCATGAAATTAAAGTGGCATAAATGAAAAAAAGTCATATAGCCAGCTTTTTTGAAAAAAACTTTTTACCATGTTACAGGGTCAAAAAGTCAAATTTGGTACTGTAAATCTCAAGTTATTGCCATTATTTTTTCATCTTTTTTTACAAATAATCTAAATACTGTGATTCCACTGGTAAATCATTCTGTGTTTTTTAATGTCTGGTTTACATTTGAAATCCTGTTTAATTTAACCCTTGATTAAGTTTCAAGTTAATATTGTTTTACTATTTGTTAACTTTTTATGTGCGGATCGCATCACTTTTGCGAAAAATGTGAGAATCCACTTTCGGTCCAATATTGTATAGCTTTTTTTGTATAGCTATATCTTTTCTAAACTATTGTCGTTGTTATTAGTCGTATGGCTCTTGAAATGCAACAATCAAGCTTTCAAAAAGCTATGGTACATTCAGCTTATCAATTTGTCATCAATGCTAGAAATTTAGGTCTAAACGTAACAATTGATCAGCCCACTCAAGGAGATGGGAATTGTTTTTACCGAGCAGTTACACAGCAACTGCAACGTCCTGAAATTTCTAGAATAGTTCACCCACAACTATTGTCTGTTACTCATGATCAGATGCGACACCTTGTTGTTTCATTTATTAGAAACTATGAAATGACTTCCACTTACATTCAACGTTTCAAAGAAATTCATGAGAGTACTGAAGGAAACGTTCCATGGAATAAATTACTTTCTCAACAAGAAATTCCTGGAACCTATGCGACAGAGTTGTTTATTTATGCTACAGCCTTTTTGACTTCAGTAGACATTCACATTACTTCAAACACCAATACTTTTGCTAATCCAGTCACAATTATATCCTGTAACCTTAGCGGTGTTATTAATAACAATAATACTAATCCTTTTATGCTTATTGGTAGTACCAGTCAAGTTCATTTCCAATCACTTTTGCCTGTTCTTACAGTTAATCAGGGAGAAGACTCAGAAATAGATTTTACGCGAACCACAAATAATTGTAAAAAAACAGATACAAATGTCGCTGAAATAAATATTGTGAATAACCCAGAAACAAAACCAACAGCTAATAATAAAAGTGTAAATACAGAAAAAAATTATAAAGTAAAGATTAATAAAGTAACAAGAAACATAGGAAAGAATATCAAAGGGAAAAAAGTTTCCCAACTCCATTCGCTTATAGAGAAGCATTTCCAAGAAATGTGTACTACCTATGGAGTAGTTTACCTTTTACCATTACTAAATGAAACATGTTTACAAACTAAAAATCGAAGGTTAAACATGAAGCGCCACTGCTCAAGAAACAAGAAAAGAAATTTGCTAAGCAGTCCAGAAAAAAAAAAGAAAAAAATTGAAGAAAAAGAAGATGAAATACAAAAAATATGCACTACCGAGAATGTTCACTATGAGAAACCATGTGAAAGTGAATCAACACAACAAACAGAAAATAGGTGGCGAAAACTTAAAAGGTATTGCAACAAAGATAATTATGAAGATAATTCAAAAAATAATAAGGAAAAAGAAATTGAAACTTTATGTATCACAAATAATGTTCCCTATGACCCCCCATGTAAAGATGAGACAGAAAAACAAACAACAAGTAGAAGACATAAGCTGAAAAGACTTTGCAGGAAAGAAGAAACTTTTGAAAAAATAGAAAAAGAAATAGAAAATATATGCATTGCCTGTAATGTTTCCTATGAGCCACCATATCCTGGAGAGACAGTACAACTAAGAAAAGCTAGAAGACTGAAACTTAGAAGACAATGTAATCCTGTTGCTATTGAAAATCTGAAAGACGGCGAAGTTGCTGATGCTGTGAATACAAGAAAAGAAAATAACCTTACCAACAAAGAAGCATCCTTACATTCAAATCCTAAAGTTAAAGATGCTGTGGTCACATTTGAACAAGGTGAATTGAAACATACAGTTCAAACTTGTAACATCTGTCTTGAAACAAGACCTGTCTTCAATGCTTCTACTAAAAATGAAAGAATACCCATTCACCCTTGGAAATTAAACAAAAAAGGAATATGTGATAGATGTAATAAAGATCAGCAACAAAAGTTAAAAAAAAAAGTCAAGCAAGCACCCAAGTTTTCAGGTCATTTTACTAAAGAAGATAATTTAGGACCTGCCACTGATCAAATACGACATAATAACATGCATTTTTTACCTGTTCCCCCGTTTTTACAAAATTTAACATCTGTTGAAGTGGCATTGGTTTCCCGTGTCAATGTGATAATGAACATCCATACACTTAAAAAAGGAGGCATGTTTTCCTCACGTGGGCATTCAATTAGTATTCCACAAAAGATGAAAATTGCTAAAGTGTTACCTTTATTACCCAAACAAGTAGCTTTAATAGTTCTTAAAAGAGGCAATGATGATATACAGTGTAGAGAATACAAAGTAAAGCGTAAAAATGTTGAAGATGCCATCAAAGGGTTATGCTATGGTTTTCCTATAGGGGGAACAGATCAAACACAAAATGGATATGCAAAGTATGATGGCCCTGATCATGTCAATATGCCTTTAAACGGAAAATATTTTTTATATGCTCCAAACTATACATACAATGATGTTGTTATTGCCCAAGATCATTTAGATGTTTTGCCTGAAACATTTTCACAATTACCACATTTAAACATAATCCTTTCTAAAGACAAAGTTAACAAGGACACAGATAAAGGCCCTGCACCTGCACAGTTGCGTATGGATGATTTAGATGACATTGATGAAAGTAGAACAAGTTCTGGTATATCCATTCCATCCGAAACAAATGAAACCGAAAGACAAATGCAAGAAATACTTAAAAACCTAACTGGTACTGACAATCCTTTAAAAGATGACACTGCTACTTTAAACTGGGATTACAACAATGGTGATCCAATGAATGAATTAAAAACACCTGGATTTTTCACAATGGCATACCCCACTGTGTTCATAAACGGTAGTTGTGATATTACAGAAAAAAAACTGTATAATATTGACTATGATGAATTTGTTCGTCATATTTACTATACTGGAGATTCAAGGGTATCTAAGCACCCATACTTGAAATTCTTCTTATATAATTTGGGTTTAAGAATGAAAGCTTTATCGCAAGGTTCATTTCTAGTGGCTCAACAATTGAATGATGCACATTTGACAATAAAAGAATTGCAAGAAAATTTAAACAACAAAGATGAAAGCGTACCCAGGAAAATAATTAGCATGGCAGCCAATTTACAAAACACAAATCCCTATTGGAGAGAAAGAAAAAATGAACTTGAATCTCTTATTATATACCGTAACAAAGAGTATGATGAACTCCCAGCATACTTTGATACAAATAGTTGTGCTGAATTCCATTGGCCGGCGTTACATGAGCTTCTCATAAAATATTATTCAACAGTCAATAACATTGATGAAAATGTAGTGAGAACAAAAGTTGAAACAAGCAATTCATTTCTAAGAAATCTAATAATAGAAAATTTACATATTGTTACTCATTATTTTGATGCAAGAACAAAAAATTATTATAATACTGTTGGTAAAGAACTTTTTCAATACGAAGATATTTGGTTCAGATTTGAGTTTGCTAAAAGTAGAGGAGCAATCCACTCTCATGCTATTATATGTAGTTCTAAACATTCTGTTAAGGTGAAAGAGATTCTTGAAAAGTATGCACAAAATGAAAATCAATTTAATGACGAGAAAGCAAAAGAACTCTTTAAGTGGTTTCAGTCAGATGAAATGAATACTAATACTGTTTTTTCACCTTCCTTGGTTTCCATGCATCCTGCTGGCGGAGAAATGGCAGTTTCAAGTAAAGGCATTAATGAGTGGATCCCAGACAAATCAAAATGGCCTAAACCAGAGGGAACCCAGCCACCACCTGAAGTAAATCCATTAACAGAAAGCATATCATCTAAATTAAATGATTCTGAATTATTACATGATTATCATACTTCTCTTGTGAATAGGATTGGTCTGCATGAATGTAGCGGTTATTGTCTACGTTATCGTCGAACAAAAGATATGAATAACAATAAATATTCATCGACTTCTAGTAAATACTGCAGATTTCATTATGGAGATCAAGATTCTAAAACCAAAGAAATGAAAGGAAAAGAAATCCATCCAGACAAACCTATCATTACCCCAGGAGAGCATCCAAGATACGAAGGTCCTTCAGATCATCCTAGAATGATGATGCACTCAAAGGCAAGATTACTTAGTTGGCAAGCAAACTGTGATACTCAAGCAATCATTGATGATGACCTTATGGCCCTTCTTAAATATGTTGCTAGTTATGCTTGTAAAGGTGCAGCAACAACAGAAGATTTAGTAGGATGTTTCTCCAAGTTACTTGAGTCTTCCAATGAAAATACCACTATTCGTAATGTTGCACAAAGAATGTTGATGAAAATAGTTGGTGTTATAGATTCATCTGCTGCAACCGTTGATTATTTAAACACAGGGGGCCAATTATTCCATTGTACCAGAAAATTTCAAAAAACTGGCCTGAGTGGTTATCGACCATTAAGCAAACAATCAGTAGATGGAAAAGTAACAAATGAAACTCCACTTGATCGATTTCTCAGCGAAGCAAGAAGGAAAGAGAATCCTACTATGACACTATGGGACTGGGCTAATAAATGCCGTTGTAGAAATAAATGTCCAGCAGAACATATTGCTGTATTTACAGGCTTACAAAGCTACCCTAAATGGCCCATATCTGAGGAATATGCTCAAAGACAATTAATGATCTTCTCTCCAGGTGATTGGAAATCACCAGAAGATTTAAAACAAAACTTTGAAAGTTACACTGAGGCATTTGCTGATCTTCTTAATTCAAATGAATGTCCTAAATTGCTGCTAGTCTTAATGAAGTTTGCAAAAATAGAGTATGAGAAGAAGAGGGAGCGAATAATAAAGCAGAATATAAGCAACAAAATGAATAATGATTACTCCCAAGATAGTTTATCCCAAACAACAACAGATTCTCAAATGTCACAAAGATCTGATTACATGGGCCACTTATTGATGCGAGATATTGCTCGTGAAAACCAAATGCATCTTAATGAACCACTGGCTCAAGATGATTTACCAAATGGGGGGCCAGACTTTGATTGGCACCAGTATGGGCTGTCCTGCTATGGATCAGAATGGCCTTTAAAAACAAAAGAATGGGTATCTGATATTGCAACTATTGCTGAAAAAGAGAAATCTGATCATGCAAATGATTGTACCTTACCAGATATAAATTTATTATCAGCCAATAACCTTCAAAGAGTAATAATAGCTATAAATTTAATCAAGCTTTTATCTATTGCTAAATGCACCAACAAACCGACTGAATCACCATTGCGCTTACTAATACAGGGCACAGCAGGTGTTGGCAAAACATTTATAATTATAGCATTAACATACATAACACGACGACTTTTTAGGAAAAATATGTCTGTTATGAACCTTGCTCCAACTGGTGCAGCTGCTGTATTATTACCTGATGGCCGCACAGTTCATTCTACTACCGCCCCACCAAGAATGAAAAATAAAGAATATGCTACTGCACAGTTGCAAGATTATCCACCAACAGATAAGAAATTTCGAGAACTTAGAAAGCAGATTGGTTTTGATGAAGAATCAAAGAAGTTTGACTTGGTCTGTTTGAATCTTGATGAACGTGGAATGTGGTCAAAACGTTTGCTTGCATGGTCTTCACAGCGTTTTAAAGAGATTACAGAGAAGAATGATCAAACTTTTGGTGCTATTCCAATAGTTAATTTCTTTGGTGATTTAGGCCAATTAGGACCTATTGGTGAGAAAGATTTACATGTATCAGCCTTAGAAAGTGATGCCCCTGATATGCAAGCAGGATATGTAACATATAGATCTTTCAATGATTGTGTTCTTTTGACACAGACCATGAGACAGGGTGTTGATCAATTGAATCTATTGAATCGCTTATTAAGGATTCGCAATGGAACTATAACACAGCAAGACTGGATAGATGTAAATTCCCGCTTTGAAGGTAGTCTTCCTGATGCTCAACTTAAAAACTTCTGCCACGAAAGAGTTATAACACTTATGGAGACTTGGGCTGAAGTGAATGTAGAAAACCACACTAAACTATCTGCATTAAATGTTCCTGTAGCTGTTTTGCCGTCAAGAGGGAGAGGGAAACACCATGCTCAAACAGAAAAACAGATCGGCCAAATGCCACCAAGGTCTCTTATTGCAATAGATGCTACAGTCATTTTAACAAAAAATCAAGGCAGTTTAACTTCCCTTGGTTTAAACAATGGGGCTATTGGTAAATTCATTGCTATTTTGTATCCAAAAGATGTGAAGCCACCAGACTTTCCTGATGCCATTGTTGTTGACTTTCCTGGTTACAAAGGTCCTCCATGGATAGACCAGCATAAAACATGGATACCAGTTCCTATAATGGAGGTTAGATGTGAAAACAACTGTTGTTCTAGAACAGGATTTCCCTTAATGCCTGGGTATGCTATTACAATAGCTAAGTCACAAGGTATGTCTATCGGTGAAACAAAAAATGCTTCTCATGTTAGAATTAAATTACAAGAAAATAAAATAATGGAGCAGTTAAATCTAGGCACAACATATACTGCCCTATCAAGGTGCGAAAAGGAGTCAGATTGGTGTTTAGTTCAAAAAATCCCTCAAGATCGGCTTCTTTATATCAATGATCATCCTCAAATGAAAGGGAGGCAGATAGAAGAAAATAGACTTAAAGGATTATCTAAACAAACTGTTCTAGCTTACAATAAGTATGCCACAGATAACCAAGCTTACATCGATCTGTTAAAAGAGTTGGATCTTTTTTGTGATGATGGCATATTACAACATCAAAAATGATGAGGATCTTAAAAGAAGAAGATGTAAGAAGTAAGAGAGATAAAAGATGAAAATGATAACAATGTTTATAAGAAGAAGATGTAAGAAGTAAGAGAGATGAAAGAAGAATATGATGAGGATGTTTATAAGAAGAAGATGTAAGAAGTAAGAGAGATGAAAGAAAAATATGATGATGATGTTATGAGGAGAAGAAGTAAGAAGTAACAGAGATGAAAGAAGAACAACACGATGGTGATGGTATGAGATTAGTATGAACGAAGTATAATCTTATAACCGTTCTTTCTTGTTTAGATAAAAAATAGCTAATTATGAATATTGAGGAACTGAATCTTCAAGTACAAGAACTGTCTAACAGATACGAATTAGTAAGTAGAAATTAAAGTATCCTCGGTCCATTTCTAAGAGGGAATGCAAATTCAATATGATAACAATGGTTAAGTTAGTACTGCTATTATATATATTATAAATCTTTTGTAACTCAATAATTTTATTATTATTTTTGTAGAAAGTAAATGAATTGGAGCTGCAATTAGTTGCACAGAAAACAGTAAGTTTATGTATTAATAATATTCACATAACAAATTTAATAAATATGACACTTGCTTAGGGATTTACTTGTTTGACTTTCTATTTTTTTAGTGCAATGGCTCCAGGCTAGTATCTTGTTTTAAACTGTAAGCTGTAAACTTAATGCTGCCGAAATACCCTCAATTTGGGCCAATTAACCCTTAAAAAATTAATGCTCGTGAAATATAACTTATTTCAATTTGCGAAATTAAATGTTTTGAACAAATAATCTTCAACTTACAATCAATCAATTAATCAATCAATGCAAATGTTACATTGAAAAAGTTCATGTTTTTTAAATTTTAACTAATAATGCATCACACCTTTCAAGTTACGTCCATTTTTATATCTTAGGAAATTGAAACTTTGAAATGTTCAGTGAAGAACATGGAGAAAGACCTGAAGACTTATAATGTAAGTATACATGCAGAATAAATGTAAAATGCCACTTTTTATTTCATACATTATAATGTGTAGAATCAAGCATTTTTCTTTTACTTCCAATGTAACATCATATTCCCCATTTATAAGGAAATATCAATGCATGTTTTGTTGCAATAATGTGATTAGAAGTATAATTCAGTAAATTCTTTGAAATACTCGGCAATAATAATCTTTTGATTCTTATACAATGAAAGAAGTGCCTTCCCATAGCCATATTTATAAAACTTTTATATTTTTACCAATTACTATGTAATACCTATAATACCTTATTTTATTTATTGTGCCATTTATAGGATTCAGAACGGCTGTCAGAAGACAGCTACAGAAAGTTTTGCTGGGGCTTATTTCTCGCGTCCAACTACCTGACGTAGAAGGAATGAGGCGGCACAAGCATCTCCACTAAAGAGGATGATGCAGAGATG
>JAYMFV010045348.1:0-11528 GCA_036784875.1 Internoretia fryeana | reverse complement strand
TCACTAAAAATACGTAAAACAATCAAGCACTCTCAACCTGCTTAGACGAATTTACAGACAGAATTTTGCGCGGCCTCACGCATGGATTGTTTGCACAAATTGGTGTTCCGGAAGTGATTATGAATCAAAATGGCAGCAACCTTTCCTTTAAGTATTTGCGATCCACCCAAGACATCGAGCAATTCACATCTTCCACAGTTCTGGAATCTACAAGTTGGGGGAGCGAATCCAGCACACTCACTAACGGTATTTATTACACAGGCTCCTTCGCCACGACTTCCGAACCACAACGTTTTTTTCGTATCGAGGAACCAACGGTAGGTGCTTTCAGTGCCTCTAGAACAGTCTTGACTAGAGCACAGCCACCCGAGAGTCACGAAACGATCGGCTGTAGTGCTGCCGCAGTCGAATCGACCAAATAAAAGCCAAAAACCGAAGTATGTCGTGATTCGACAGATTGATAATCAAGTGCCTCAATCTCCCCAAAAGTTCAGTCCTGCTGAGTTTCTCATTTAGGTGCAACGCCAACGCTTTCTAGCTAAAGATGATCCTAGAAAATATCTAAGATAATCACCGGCCTTACTTAATGTTGATAGGCGGGTTCCAGGTATAGCTGAAAGGGGTTATCCTTCCTCCAATCGTCCCAGTTGAGGATAAATTTATAAATAGAGTAAGCGAGGCCGAGGCCACCCGCTGTAGTTTTCAACAAGAGTTCAAGCACGGTTAACGCGACCTTAACTACGAAATGAAGTGAGGCGTTCATGAAGGCAATCCGGTCCATGTGGTAACTGCGCAAGTCAGAAGATGCATCTGAACTGATCAGGTTAATGGTATCGAAATCGATCGACCATTGAGTCATAAAGAAGGCGCCATTTTTGGGATCGCCGCTGCCAAATGGTTTGCCGGCGATCCAGTAATAAAAGCGTTGAATTGCTATTTTTACGACTCGCACAACGCGTTTGATCTTCGAGATCGCGTAGCGGAAAAAAGTGCGAATAGATTTAAGTCCACCGATTATAGCATCACGGATCTTCAGGGCGATGGCTTCGATATGGTTGCCTAGTCTGCGAAACCATCCTGTGATAGAACCCAAAATACCCATACGAGAAAAATTATTTCGCTTTCGCCGTCTACTAACTTTGGCTTGACCGTATCGAAACGTTTGAACGTCAACTGATTTGGTTGCTTGTAGCGCGTTTTGGTTGGAGTTGATTGCCTGTTCGGTAATCGTATCCCATTCATTTGCAGCATCGTCTTGAGGGAACACTTCCTCGGTTATTTCGTTTATGTGCTCGTTCGAGATTACTTGAATCGTTCTGTCTGCAAGACCTAGTAATTCGTCGAATATAAAGCATAGGTTAATCACTTGTCCGTCTTCGATTTGGGCAATGAAGTCCTCGTGTTTAAAAGTACGAATATTGGTTTCGTTACCTGCGATAAAAGTGGCATGAAAGCTGTTCAGTGCTTCTTGGCTCACAATGCCCCAATCTGCGTCTAGCACTCCTGCATAGTAGCCATGTTGCCAGAGTCGTAGTTGTAGGAGTTCGAGACCTAAACTATTGATGTCTGATTCAAAGATAGTGTCTAGTGAGTCTCCGCTCTCGGTTGATCGAGAATGCAGAACATGCGCACCTTTTTTGTAGTTTTTAAAAGTTCGGTTATTTCCCCTACGTTGATTGGTGCGCTGCTTTTGAATAATCGTGAACTGTCCTGCTTTTTGTAATATGACTGCCGTGTCATTAGCTATATGCCTTGTGACGAATACTTTTTTCTTATATTTATGGCTGAAATGCTTGGTGAGTGCTGCTGCATTTCCTAAGCGATTGAGAAGCGTGAGGTTTAGTTCACTAGCCTCCGTTAAGGTAGAAAAGTGAGTATGCAATTTTTCAAGGGTTTCTTTGGCTTCCTGTGTAAGGAGGCCATTCACATCTTGATCAAAGCGATTAAATGCCTTTAAGCGGAATTGTAGGATGCGTGCTCCGAGGTTGGTTCGTGCTCCAGTTTTGGGCATTACCCTTAACCTGAGATCACCATCGAAGCCAGTTTGTATTGAGAGCACCGGAAGTGGTGCTTCTAGGCTTAGATCTGTGTTTGTGATCTTAAGGATCTCACCTGTAGAAGTTGCGAGGGCGTAGTTCGCAGCATAGGCGCGCGTGTCTTTTCTCCAATGGGAGAGTGCTTGCTGGATTGTCTCCTGGCTATGCGCAGTATCCTTTTCAGCAAGGTAGCCTAAATCCATAAGCCCTTGCTGGACACCTGCTCTAGTGATGTCGTCTTCGGCTCCTAGAAAGGCAAGGCTGTCTGAGGCCACATGTTCACGTTTGAGCCCAAGCGGTGGGTTGACGTTGTCTTCAAGTTGGATCCACGTCTTCCCAGTCGCTTCGACTGTATAATCCTCAAGTGGTTGAGGCATCTCCAATTAAAAGAGTTTATTCACGGCCTCGGCAACCGACTTGATCGCGTTTAAGCGTGCTTCGTGAGCAGATTTCACTGCATCATTATGCGCTTTGAGCAGATCTGAATCGGCTCCGCTTTTGACATAGTTTACACTGTCTTGATCCCATTCGGCGTGTGTGTATGCAAGGATTTCTACTTCTGATGTTTCTGGATCTGCCTTCAACTGTGTTGCGACTTTTTCAAACATCGAGTCCCAATTAAATATATCATCACTATTCGCTCCTGCTTCAGCGTCTTCGGCCTGAATTTTGAAATTAATTTTCCCAGTAAGTGTTAAGACATCTAAGGTGGCAGTGTCATCAATAAATTTAGTGATTTTGTTTTTAAGTGAGGTTTTAGTTTCGCTCATGGTAGTTCTCCTTGTGTTCAGTTATGTTTTGATGGAAAGCGTTGAAGCATCGTGTTGATCTTTATGCTAGGCTGGTGTTTGGGGTCGTTGATATCATGTGTGATATCTACTTGAGCTTGGTAGGCAGAATCTTGTGGAAACTGTATGGACAGTTTGAAGGCTTTGATGTAGGCCGCTCGAATGGTGCGAATGGCTCCTCTGGTGGCACTTTTCAATGATGTTATGGATATCTTCCGAGTGTTTTCCATTTTGCTAATGTAATTATTCTGAATAAGTCAGGCACGCTATTTTTTGTCACTTTTTTAGTCCGTTTGAAGTTTAGGCAGCAAAAAGCACTCGCCTCTGTTTCTATGTTTTTATTAGTGCATTTATAAAAAATGAATTCAGGGATGAAGGATTGTTTCGGATAGTCGTTTTATTCATGCGTTTTCCGTCACTCTTTCCACGACCCGACGACGAAGTGCCACACACAGCAAAGAGGCTGCCCCCAGGATGAACGCACCTGCTGAGTGCTCGGGAACATTGTTGTTTAAAATTGACGCGGAGTATAAACAAGTCATCCGACTCTCTCAAAAAGGCAGAGCTCGAACTCATGCCATCGTCCTTATAATGAGTCACCTAAGTGAACTTTATCGAGCCAAAAGGGCCAAAAGGGTAACAACCCAAAGACATAGCTAGTCTAATTAAGACTCGTCACGAGAGCTTTTCTTATTAGGTAAACAATCTATGAAGCATGTTTTTTTGTCCATAGCCACTTTCATAAGCTTAGTCTCTCTCGCGATCACTGCCCATGCAGAAGTTCCCAACACCCTCCACCATCAGGGGCGAATCTCTGTTCAGGACGTGAACTTTGATGGCATCGGCGACTTTCGCTTTTTGCTCTACTACGGAAAAACTCCTGGCACGCCTACTCAATTGATCTGGCAGAACGACAATCAAAAGCCCCAATCTTTGACCGCTCCAACAACTCCCGTAACAGTGCCTGTAACCAAAGGCCTTTATTCTGTGCAACTCGGAGCTCACCCTCAGATTCCACTACCTCCGCTCAGACCGTCCGGAGATGAGCAGCTCTACCTTCGCATCTGGTTCGACGACGGAGCGAACGGCATTCAGCAACTGAGTCCAGACCGGGAAATTTCCTCTGTCCCCTTTGCCCTCCGCGCGGCCTCCGTAGCAAATGGATCCATCACCTCCTCCAGTCTCAGCTCCTCGGTCAATATCCCCAATGTCCTGTCTGGAGTCACACAAATTCCTCTACCTCAATATTGGATAGGTTCTCAATTTTCTTTTTCCGCCACTTTCCCAACGCCCTTTCCCTCTGCGCCAATAGTCGCATCGACCCCGACCCCATACCCGACCATCATCAACGAGGTGACTGCCAGCGGCTTCTCAGGCACTGCCGATTTCCCGGCACTGAGTAAATTACCGACCGATACAATCTCGACTGGATCTGTTTCAAACTTGAGTGGTGGCATAGTCAATGGACGCCCAGCCGTATCTTTTTATGACGAAGATGACCAAACTCTGAAATTTGCAATCAATGCGAACACCGACGGCTCCGGAACCTGGGCGACCTCAACAATCGCTTCAGGAACCTTTTCAGGGCAGATTTCCTATTCTTCGCTTGCTGTTATTGACGGCAAACCTGCGGTCGCATTCATGGATGGCGTAGGATTACTTGGACTACTCAAGTTCGCAATCAACTCTGCAGCTGACGGAAGCGGCACTTGGTCCATCAACACCGTTGCTCCGGGGGCCGGAACTATCATTGGCTCACAGTCTTTGGCCATGATCGATGGTCGACCTGCAATCATCTTCTCCGATTCGAATGTGACACCGGGCCTACAGTTTGCGATCAATTCAGTCGCTGATGGCTCAGGAACCTGGAACCTTTCGGCTATTGGCTTCCCCGGCGCGGTCTTTGAGGGGGCTGCGCTGGCAGTGGTCGATGGTCGACCTGCAATCGCCTACCACGACCGATTCGGAGGCTTTAATAGCAGCTTAAGATTCGCGATCAACTCCATGGCAGACGCAACGGGCCCGTGGACGATGACAATTATACAAGCAGCTTCCAACTCAAATCCCGGCTCAAATACCCCCTTCCACGCTCCTCGACTCGCGCTTGTGAATGGATTCCCTGCCATCAGCTATTATTTTTCAGGAAATGCTAATCCGACTATGAATTCTCACCGGTATCGTATAAACGCTGCAATCGATGCTACCGGGTTGTGGAGCGAGGCCTCGCTCGTTGGAGCCGGTAGTGACACCTTCCAGTCAGGACTGACTGTCATCGGTGGTATTCCAGTGGTTTCCCACACAGCAGAGACAGGATTGAGCTATCCCCTCTCAATTTCAGTTCTCGCCCCTGCTGGCTGGGACTCGTTAACCATTGCCGAAGAATCATCTGGGTCTGACATGGTGGACTTGGGCGGCACACCAGGAATCTTTTACATCGAGAACGAACTCAAATTCTGGAGCCCTCGTCCTATTGAGATCCAATGGATCGCCGTTGGTCAATAAGTCTCCCGCCCAATAGTCGAGCCATGAAGACATCAATCAGCCTTTTATTCGCCATTTCCGTTTCTACGGTTATGGCGGGCCCTCAACGCAACTCGGCTGACTACACGCTCAGTCAAGAAAGTAACATCGGCGCCTACGGAACCCGATCCACCAGTGCAGACTACACCTTAGATGGCGTTGGTGATCCAGCTGCAGGCGAATCATCATCAAGCGACTACCGCCTTCGTGATGGCTTCGCAGGCCAGCTCCTGGACGCAGTCGAACTCCGCGTCAAGGGGCCCGTATCCGTCCCAGAAACCTCCACTATAGATCTCGATGCCGATCTCATCTACGACGACGCTACAATGAAGCCCGACGTCACCGTATCATGGTCCATCGAAAGTGGATCGATCGATTCAATTGATTCGAATGGCCGACTCACTCCTCTAACGGTTTTCCAGAACAGCAACTCCTTCGCCCGCGCCGATCATCTAACGCTCTCAGATCTTCACCAAGTGGTCGTCATCAACACACTCGACGACAACTTTGGCAGCTATGCGGGCGATAGTATCGATGACCAATGGCAATGGCAATTCTTCAGCCTCGACAACCTCGAAGCGGCGGCCAACCAAGACCCCGACGGCGATGGTCAGGACAACCTTTTTGAATTCACCGCGGGCTTGATTCCAACCGATGCTCGCTCACGGTTTGACGTGGAGATTGAGCCGATCTCTGAAGCGCCGCTCGCGGCGAGTATCCTCTACGGCCCCGTCCACTTAGGACGCAGCTACCAAGTTTGGGCTGTGGACAGCTTAATCTCAAACACATGGTTCAAGATCGAAGCGCCAGCGACTGCCCAAGCTGGAGAGAAAGAAAAAGTCACCGATCCCGCAGCCGTATCCGGGAAACGTTTCTATCGTGTCGAGATTACGACACAAGAGCCTATGTAGGGTCCAAGTGGCGCTAAAGAAAGCACTCATCGCGGAAGCCATAAACGCGGATGAAGATGAAAAATGCATGGAGCAAGTAAAGAAATCTCCGACAGCCATCACTCAGAAAAATAAGTCATCTGATTGAAAGATTCTGAGTAAAGCTTTCTTGAAATACAAAACCTGCGCCACAGAAAAAGTCCCTTCACAATGAAGGTGGCATTAGCTCGTCGCGATCTACCGAATACGTCGGCGCAACATCGATCGAGTATTCTATCTTAAAGAACCCCTTAGGTGACGCGACGGGAGGCAGCCAAGTGCCCACAGTTTCGCCAGGATTGGCGGAAGCCCATTCAGAAGACAGATCGGCGGTAAATAAGACCTGCCAATCCGAAAACGCTGAGAAAGCCGAAGCAGGCAGTTCCCATCGAATCTCTGGCTCGACAAAGACTGAAGGAATCGACTCGCCTACACTCGGAGAGTATCCAAGTAAATACTCCAGGCCCATCTGAAGGCCATCCTGATCGGGGTCGGCACTCTCGTCGGCGGGATAGCCCAAGCGCTCGCTCCAGTCACCAAAGGTCTCCGAAATGACTGTCTCGACTCGGACGGTAGACCCGTCCGTCTGGAGGTCCGTCGGAGTCACTTCGCAGACGACGGTGTCGCCCCTCTGAATCAGTGAACGCGCCAGCGCATCGGATTTCGCGCCCGTGAGAACATTTCGCACCTCGCTACCGTTGACATACCAGACATAGCGATAGCTGACAAAATCGTAATCAGGATCATCGGCCAAAATAAACTGTGAGGCCTCGCACACGGGAACGTCATTCTCGGTCATCAGCGTTTTGCGAAAGCGGAAGTCCGCAGGAACCGGAGGCCGGTTGACTATATTTACGGACGAAGCCACTACTTCAAGTGGCCCACGAAACAACACCTCACCACCCGACGTGAGTTCCACAGTCCACGTGCCAACGGTATTGAAGACTAAATTTCTGGATCGCCAAGTCCACGAGCGCCTTGACGCAGTCTCAGACGAGCCACTCGTCGAGGTGGCCTGTGAACCATCCGGTCGGTAAATTTTTAGGGTATAGGCAAAACCTGCAGGTCGATTTATCAAATACCACCAAAAGTAAATACTTTGAGCTGTACTACTGCCCACCAGAGTTCCGGTATTTGGGAAAGCCTCAGGCAGACCAGCCCAACTGGAAAGCGATTGTGGTGAAACGATAAATTCACGCACATAGGTTTCGGTCACGTAGTCTGGCTGTTCCTGCCATAGTGAAACCCCTTCCCGACCAAGTCCGGAAAACGGCTCGATGGCGTCACTGTCGATATTTGTTTGAAAATGTAGATGCGGTGTGGTGCTAATTCCGCTGCTTCCGGTCAAACCAATTTGCTGCCCAGCCGAAACAACATCTCCGACCGACACCGCAACACTATCTTTTTTCATATGCCAGTAGCGGGTAATATGGCCGTCGCCGTGATCGATAATAGCGTAGTTTGCAGTTTGACCGTCCCAAACGGTGTTGCGGTCAGGTTCTCCATCGTTTGCTCCGATAACGGTTCCCTCAAGAACTGCATAGATCGGAAATCCGGCATCCTGCTGCGCCCAAAAAAGCAAATTTGAGTCCAGACCTCGATGCCCATCATAAGTAATCTGCCCCAGCGCATAATCCCCGACGCCGGAACCCGAGATTCGATCCGTAAAATTACTTAAGTAGAGGTCGCCTGCAAGCAAACCAGCGTGCGGATAAAACGGATACGTCTCCACATGCCCTTCCGGCACCGAGTGAAGACGACTCACCACTAAGTTTTCATCTGTGCATCCAGGACAGGCGAAATTACGGTCGTCGTTAAAAGTGCCCTCTTGAATCGCACGAAGTGGACTAGACAATGAAACCACTACACCGAGGACCAGAAAAATGCGAAAAATACTCATCGATACAATCGCTGTTAACTTGGGAGATAATTCGTAAATAGACGTAAACAATCCCATAGGCTAATTAGTTTCTAAGTACCATAGACAAAAGCACCAGCCGAATCGTCTAAGTGCTCTCAATCTCCCATTCTATAAACAAAGAGGAAAGGCTCCAAGAAACAAAAAGATGACATGCGAGAAGTTGCAGACGGTGAGTAATACTAAACCGCTATTTCATCTTTGATCTTCCGCAGCCACCTGTTTCTCCTTTCATGAAGTCTCCAGGGAGGGAAGGTGTTTTGGCTTGAATTGACATCGGATATAGCGCACTACAGCCCGATGAGGTATTTTCTTACGCTTTGCTTTCTCCTCACGATGACGCTCTCCGCACAGGTTCCGGAAATGATGAATTTCCAAGGGCGAGTGATTGTAGACAACGTGAATTACTCCGGGACGGGTCATTTTAAGTTTGTCCTCTACTCTGAATCCAAGGGCATTCAATGGGTCAACGATGGATCAAATAATGGCAGCGGAGAGCCCGTGAATGCCGTCCAGATTCCTGTAGCTGGTGGACTCTACTCGATGCTCTTGGGGAATCAGGCGATCGCCAACATGACGCCTATCCCTGTCGATACCTTTGATTATTCAGATATTACACTGCGAGTCTGGTTCAGCTCGGACGGATCCAGCTTCGAGCAATTGTCCCCCGACCAAAGACTGGCGTCGGTGGCCTATGCCATGCGTGCTGCCAGCGTAGACGCTAATTCAATTGGAGCTAGTGAGATCCGTGCCAATGCCATCGGGGCCTCCGAGCTGGCACCCAATACGGTGTCTTCGAGCAATATTGCCAACGGAGGCATCCAGTCGGAAGACCTGGCGCCCAGTGCCATCTCAGCGATCGCAGCGGCTTCTGGACTTCAGGCCGGTTCCTTCGAAATTCCGAACGATCAAAGGGGCTTCAACGACAGCCTGATTCAGGTATCCTTTCCGTCCGGATACGCGACGCCACCAATCGTGACGCTCTCGCCAGTAGACGTACTCGGCAATGCTGAAGTGAGAGACTTCAATATCCAGCTAGACTCCATCAGTGCAGGTGGCTTCACGGCACGTATTAGTGGATTTCGGCCACAGTCCGGTGATTTAATTGATGGGCGGATTGGTGATTACCCCGGGATTTTCAGTCAGGCAAGACCACTCGTCGTGCCAAACGGAGCTTTTTTTGATATCGCTTGGTGGGAATTAAACGGAGTGCCAGGAGCCGCTAATTTTGATCGTTTCACAGTTTTGAGAACAGGTTTCGACTCCAATGGTTTGCTGGTCGGAACAGCTGCGAACTTTGTTCCAACTGTAGCGCTTCAAGAAACCTTGGGCGCGCCATCTGCAGAGACCTACGAATTCTTGCAACATTTTCTTGCGAATATCGGTGGAGACCCTGCGCTCGTGTTCGTCGGCCCGAGTAGCTCTCAAGCTGAACGCATCTTTTTAATGAAAAGCACGGGAGTTGGTTCATTAGGCAACATTCTTTCTGAGTATGACTGGCCAAGTGCACCGACACTAGTCTTTGAAAAAGATCCGAGCGAGGGGAGAATTCGAAGCGACTACTCGCTGGCGATCGTTAACGGGAACCCTGCTATCGCCTTCCGTCAGACTTCGACGGGTCACAAATTTATTCGCGCGAACGACAGCAGTGGTTCCTCCTGGGGGAGTGCCGTTGTGGTTGAAACGTCATCAAATACGGGAATCATGTCTAATTTGGTAGTTGTTGATGGAAAACCAGCCTTCGCGCTTACTGGCGATTTCCTAGCGCAACCAGAGCTTCGATTTGTTCGTGCCTTGGATGCGAATGGGGATACATGGAGTGCCCCAATTCAAATAGGTGAGAGTGGGTTCACGTTCTTTCCGGGGCAAATTGCAATGCAAATTGTAGAGGGCCATCCCGCGATCATGTATCTGACATCAGACGGCGTTAACTATGTTCGAGCCAATGACTCTGCGGGAACCGACTGGCCGATGCCCATGTTGATTGCGGATGTAGACGCTCAACGGTCAGACAATATGCTGTCTTTTGAAATCGTGCAGGGTGTGCCAGCGGTGGCTTGGATCGATAATCTCGACAAAAAGCCACGTTTTATGAAAGCAGCTGATTCTACAGGAAGCGAATGGGGGCCCAGCGATGAGGTAACATCGGCAGATGAAGCGTTTCCAGCATCCGATTTCACTTCGGTCAAAATCGTTCCCTCCGCCACAAACGTCAATCTGCTCGTGACTGGGATCAATGAGTTTGGAAACGTCGAAGCTTATCAATACACGCCAGAAGTGCCACCGCTCAGCATCAATTGGATTTCGGTCGGAGAACTGCGCTAATGAAAGTGCTTTGTCATCGAACAATCGCTTCGCTCACGGTCTTTGCTGCAACAAGCCTCTCTGGGGCTACACAAATCGCGCCGACCACCGCGGACGCAGGTGGCGGTACGATGAATGGTGTATCTAGTCAGCATCAGGTCAGCGTCGGATCAATTGGCGTGGTTTCAACCGCCTCCGTGGTCACTTCTAAAAGTGGTTTCATTGGCCAACTGTATGAGGCAGAGAGTCTTTCACTGACGCCTCCCTCCCCCAGCGTAACAGAGACTGGCAGCTCAAAGCTTTCAGCTCTTCTTGTGATGGACGATGCCTCGCTGCTACCGGTCGCGAATCTGGATGTGTCTTGGATCTTAAAATCTCCATATGCCGCAGTCTCTGCAGCTGGCTTGGTGAATACTGGAGTGGTCTACCAAAACGAATCGGTGCGGGTGAACGGCACATATGGCTCGCTAAACGGGAGTCTACTACTGACGATACTCGACGACCTAAAAGACAATTACCTCGGCTATGCTACCGATGGGCTGGGTGACGACTGGCAGGTCGGATTTTTTGGCGAAGCCAATGCAGCTGCCGGCCCTGCAAGCGACCCAGATGGAGATGGTCAGAATAACCTTTTTGAATTCATCGCTGGCTTAAATCCAACCGATGCTCGCTCACGGTTTGAAGTAGAGATTGAGCCCATCTTTGGAGCGCCGGGCGCCGCGAGCATCCTCTACGGCCCAGTTCGTTTGAGGCGTAGCTACCAAGTTTGGGCTGTGGACAGCTTAACCTCAAGCACATGGTTCAAGATCGAAGCACCAACGACGGCCCAAACTGTAGAGAAAGAGAAAGTCACCGATCCCGCAGCCATATCTGGGAAACGTTTTTATCGTGTCGAGATCACGGCACAAGAGCCTATGTAGAGCCCATCCCAAAGTGGTGTTTATCAGTACATAAGCGGTTCTTCACGGAAGTGCGTTTTCCTATAGATATTTTCTAGTTTGAAGATTAGGCAGATCGTAGATTTTAAGATGGA
>JAYMFV010044245.1:0-11577 GCA_036784875.1 Internoretia fryeana | reverse complement strand
AAGGTTCTGGCGCGCAGGATCCCATCCGAATTGAAGTGCCACGCGGCAGCTATAAACCAGAGTTTCATCGGCAAGACGTTGATCTAGATAGACCTGAAGCTGCAAGCTCTGGACCAATAACTGTGCCTGAGCGCGCGAAAAATAATGACAATCGAACCACCAAATTCGTGATTGCTACATTGATCGCAGCGCTCGTCATCGTCTTGATCGCAGGTATTGCCCGTCATCATTACTTTTCCTCTGGATCCGGTAAACCATCTATATCTGCCAAGAGAGCTGATGCATCAGACACCATCAGCGTTATTATCCATGGTGGCTTGGAATCTGAGAACGATATCGATGGCAACGACATTCAATTTGCGCAGGAGTTTCGCCAAGCTTTATCGCGCAACCCGTCGCTTTCCGTTATTTTTACCGAGGGGCATGATATCAGATCAACATCCGACTTTGTCATTGAGCAGAGCTTTTTGGGTAGCCAATCTAACAGACTGGTCTCCTTGGAATTGATCAATGGCCGCACCAACGAACTTGTTTGGGGCAATACTTATTCTCGCGCGGATACCCCAGATTTGGTTGCACAAACGATCCGCGACATGAGCAGCCAACTTTTTGGTGCTTCCGTGCGTGCGCTTGAGGGGCGTGATCCCAATAGGCTTTCTGCCCAACAACTCTTTGTGCTTGCTACATGGGTTCCCGGACCAGCGAAAAGCTCACTAATATGGGAAAAAGAACGGATTGCACTCGCCCGACTTGCGATTAAGAAAGATCCAAAATTTGGGCCCCCATATTCGGTTCTTGCGGACAAACTTGCCTATCTTGCCGCCGTTGATGGACCATCGAACACCAAAGCGGCCCTAATTGAAGCTGCCGAAAGTGCGCGCCTTGCTATTGAGTTAAACCCCGGTGGTCCCAATACTGTTTTTAATGTTGCGCAATATAGTTGGCATGCCGGGAATTTATATGATTCAATCCGATTACAGAATCGCGTTTTAGAACTTGCACCAAACCATGGTTTTGCGGATTTCTTTTCAGCTGTTCTCCCTTACACTTGTTTGCCACCGCCAGTACTTGTCTTGACCAAAGCGAATGCTTTTGATCAATCTCTCAGCCCTGACAACCCAGCTAGGTGGTTCACTTTGAGTTGGATTGGATGGGCACATATGCTGCGTGGGGAAATTCAGCAAGCACTCGAAGCACATGAAAAAGCTGCACAAATTTCCCAAAATCCTTACACAACAATCACGCGCGCAGCCATTTTGAGCCTTCAAGGAGAAAGTGACCAAGCAGCGCAAGCAATTTTGGAACAGCGCACAAATTGGCCAAACCTCAGCCCGGAGCATTTTTTAAATGTGACTTACAGGCGAATATGTCGAGACGTTGAAAACCCGGATAAGGAAATTTTACAGAATATCTACATGAATCTTGCTGAGGATATGAAGGTACGCATTTAACCATATCTCAGCCGGTTTTGTGCGTTTTCTGATCAGAATAATAACAAACAGGCCCCTAGCCTTTTTTGCCAGACTCAAATAGCTTACTCTTCCCGAGAACAATACGATAATTTTGAAAGCTATTTTATGACATATACACCAGCTGCTGACCGCTATGAAAAAATGACCTACCGCAAATGCGGGAATTCAGGCCTGCAATTGCCTGCAATCTCATTGGGTCTGTGGCACAATTTTGGTGGTGATACGCCTCATGATACGAAAATTGATATTTGCCGCACAGCGTTTGACAACGGCATTACCCATTTTGATTTGGCGAACAATTATGGCCCACCTGCTGGCAGCGCAGAAGAAGCATTTGGCGAAATTTTGAAAACAGATTTCCGCGGCTATCGCGATGAACTGATCATTTCGTCAAAAGCTGGTTATAAGATGTATGACGGCCCTTATGGAGAATGGGGCAGCCGTAAATATTTGATGGCATCATGTGATGCAAGCTTAAAGCGCATGGGTCTTGATTATGTCGACATTTTCTACTCTCACCGCTTTGATCCAAATACCCCTCTGGAAGAAACCATGGGTGCGCTTGATCAGATCGTTCGTTCTGGCAAAGCACTCTATGCCGGTATTTCATCATATAATTCTGAGCGCACGCGCCAAGCGGTGAAGATCCTAGAAGACATGGGCACACCAATGCTCATTCACCAACCAAGCTACAACATGCTCAATCGCTGGGTCGAAAAAGATGGTTTAAAAGACACATTAAAAGATTTAGGTGTTGGCTCCATTGCCTTCACACCGCTTGCACAAGGCATGCTTACCAACAAATACTTAAACGGCATTCCAGAAGGCTCGCGCGCCACACAAGGTAAATCTCTGCTTGATGGCTTTATCAACGAGCGTTCCATCGGATCTATCAAAAAGCTCAATGAAGTGGCTGAAAAACGTGGCCAAACGCTAGCGCAAATGGCGATCGCGTGTGTCCTGCGTGAAGGTGGTATTACCACAGCATTGATCGGTGCATCTAAAGCGTCACAAGTGATCGATTGTTGTAACGCAATCAACAACCTCGACTTTAGCCCTGACGAACTCGCTTTGATTGATGAATATTCATCAGAGGAAGACATCAACCTTTGGGCACGTTCAAGCAGCGAATAGTTTGCTCGAAAAAACAACAATAAAAAGGTTGCGCTTGTTTGATCAGGCGCAGTTTTTTTTGCAGATCAATAACCAAAAAAACCAAACTGCATTGAAACACGTAACAAGCTTTGAAATTTTAAAAAGCGATATGTGCATGAATAAACGTTCTTTTCCCGATGATTGGCCTGAAGGCATTACAGCGAAATCTAAGCTTATAAACAGTAGTTCAAACCCGCAGACTGGATCCTATGTGACTGAAAGCGAGATTATCGAGCTTGCTTGGTGTGATGATACAACATTTGATAGCATTAAATCGCAAACAGGTCGATCCGAGCAAGATGTTATCAAGCTCATGCGGTCACGTTTAAAGCCAAGTAGCTTTAAACTATGGCGTAAACGCGTGTCCGGGCGACCAGCCAAACATGCGGCAAGATCAACCCAGAGGTTGAAAAAGACATCCTAGTTTTTGATGAATTTAAGCTGGGGCACCCAAACGTTCGCGATAACGGATGGGTGGCACCCCCATTATTTTACGAAACTCGCGGCGAAACGTTTCAGCCGACCCAAAACCGCATACACTCCAAACATCGCTGAGTGGGACGTCACCATCTTCTAATAGTTCTGCCGCTCTTGCCACACGCTCTGTTTTGAGCCATTTTAGTGGTGTTGTACCCGCCTCATCAGAGAATTTGCGCGCAAGCGTACGTACACTTGTTGCTGCTTTTTCTGCCATGCGCTCTATCGGCCAAGGTTCATCAAGTTTTGCGCGGATCTCATCTTGCAACGCGGCTAGTCCAACGCCAACTCTCGCCTCCGGTTCTGGGCGCGGTACAAACTGGCGTTGCCCACCATCACGTTGCGCGGGCAACACAAGGCGTCGTGCGACCGTTGCAGCCGCTTTTGCACCAAAATCCTTGCGGATGATATGAAGCCCAAGATCGAGACCTGCGGCGGAACCTGCGGAGGTGAAGACGCGATCCTCTTCGATAAAGAGCACATCTGGATCAACAGTTATATCGGGGAATTTTTGTGCTAATAAGTCTGTGTAGCGCCAATGGGTTGTGGCTCTCCCCCCATTTAGCAGACCAGATGCTGCAAGAACAAATACACCTGAACAAATGGATGCAATTCGCGCGCCGTTTTTATGCGCGATCCGTAATGCTTCGCACAATTCTTCAGGCACTGGTTCATCAGCACCACGCCATCCAGGAACAATGACTAAACTTGCAGACTTGATGAGATCTAAATCGTATTCAGCTTCGATTGAAATTCCACCAGCTGCGCGTATTGGCCCCTTGTCCGCTTTAACGGTAGCAAATCGGTACCAATCATCAAATTCAGGCCGCTGTAGAGCAAATAACTCAACTGCGATACCAAATTCGAAGGTGCAAAGTCCGTCATATGCGATCACGCAGACTAAAGAGCCATTTTCGTTGATTTGTGTCAAAAGTGTCATATTGGCAGAATCCGACTGTACATTGTCATAACTGCCAGTATCGCAGAAAAATTCTCTATGGCAAGTATCGATCACAAATTAAAAACGGAGATCAAAATCATGCCTACACATTCAAGCTTAACTGATGCAGTTCAGATTTATTTCGACGCGCTTTACGAGTGCAATATCGAAAAACTAAATTCCGTATTTCACGAAACATCAAGCTTGTTTGATGTTGATAATGGCAAAGTCGTTGTTGAACCAATTGATAGCTTTAGCAATGATGTATCAACGCGCACATCAGCTCAAAGCAAAAACCAAGTGCGTGAAGAAGAGATTTTGATGATCGATTATCTTTCACCAAAATGCGCCACTGTGAAAATCAGACTTCGTGCACACCAAAACGTCTTTGTTGACCATCTCGGCTTTGTTTACGGTGAAAATGGCTGGAAAATTGTCTCCAAAATTTGGCATTTAGAAAAGCTAATCGAAGACGTTTAAATAATTTTCTGCGCAACGTGCTCAAAACGAGCTGTAGTTGGAACCAGTATTTCCAAGTCTTTGAACAACAAGTTGCGCCCAATCAAAAGCAAGACGATTTAGGCGGACAGATGAACCATAATTAGGCGGTTTGCTACCGCCTAAAATTGTAACTGAGCCATCATCGGTGACTTTCACATCATCAATCTCTGCAATCGGAAATCCTGTATCTAAATCAGTTATCAAAAGGCTTGCAATCAACTGGCTTTGCTCAGGTCTTTGAACTCCGTTGATCGTCACGATCGTGCCCGTGAGCGCGGCAAGATTGGTACGACTGCGTATGAAGGTGTTTTTCACGTATACCGTGACTTTTGCGCTTCGTGATCCTAGAAATTTTGCCGCAAACTGATCGCGCGCATGCGGTCTAATATGCGCTTCAATACCTGCATAAAGCGCTTGGCGCTTTCCATCTTGATAATCGCGCGAGAAACGTTGCCCTACACGCGAGAGCTCGGCCGTCCCTAATTTTGACTTTCGGTAAGCTGTTTCAATATCAGCAACATGCATAGGCTCGACAGCTCCATCAAAATTAACATCAATTTGTGCAATTTGATAGGTATTGAAATAAGATGGGCCTGTAGACGATGTTGTGGTTTCACAGGCTGATAAAACCAATGAAATACCCATCATCACAATAATGGTTCGCAACGTGATTACGATATTATACATATTTGCCCCAATTTAACCGCAACTTTCAGATTACAAATCTGATTTAAGCTTAATCAACGCAAAGCTAAACGTCAAAGCCCATATGTTGCATAAATGTATCGAACATGTGCCCCCAAGTTCTGCGATATCTACAAACTAGGCTTCTTCCAGACGATCTGTCGCGGGTGCTGGTGCGGTGCTTAAAGCCGTTATTTCGTCGTAAATCTCAGATGTTAGTTGATATTCTTCCGCAGCTAGGGACGGTAAGAGTTGCTCTTCAGATCTAGCAGAAATAATCGGCGACAGCTTAGCCTGGTGTGCTGCAACCCACGCAACGGCAAGTGTTGCAGGATCTGTATCAATACCTGCTGCCATTAAAGACAATTCAACAGCTGCTTCATGCATCCAAGGCAGGTCATAACGCGCTTTATAACGCGCATCTTCGGTTAAGCGCCCTGTTCCGCCTGTTGCATATTTTCCCGTCAGTAGCCCTCCACCCAGCGGTGAATATGGAATAACTTTTATACCCTGATCTTCGCATGCTGGGATGATTTCAACTTCGGCCTGACGTTTGACCAGTGAATACATAGGTTGCACAACATCGATTTTCGTCGACATTGATTTTGCAATGGTTTGCGCTTTGACTATTTGCCATGCGGCATAATTTGAAACACCAATATACCTTATCGCACCAGCAGATTGCAGTTCAGATAGTGTTTCAAAAGTTTCTTCAAGTGGCGTCTCATCGTCAAAGCGATGCATATATAAAAGATCCACGGCATCTTCATTTAACTGCTGCTTACACGTTTCGAAATGTTTGAGAATGTTGTCCTTACCAGCA
The DNA here is from genome assembly GCA_036784875.1 of Internoretia fryeana. Taxonomy (NCBI): domain Eukaryota; class Phaeophyceae; order Ectocarpales; family Acinetosporaceae; genus Internoretia; species Internoretia fryeana. The sequence goes on along the minus strand of JAYMFV010044245.1, from coordinate 5,525 downwards.
CCGCCGACATAACCAACTTTTGTTGCGACAAATATATCGTCACGATCTTCTTTGATAAACGCACCTAGTATCTTTTCTGATGCGCCGCCATTATAACCAACGGCGGTATCGAAATGATTGACCCCAGATAAGCGTGCTCGTTCAAACATCAATCTGCTCTGGTCGATATCTGCTTTGCCCCCAAATTGCATTGTGCCAAAGGTAAGGCGAGATAAAGGTGCGCCGTTGCGCGTAAGCAATTGTGTCATTAAATTCTCCTGAGGCGTCGCCACTAACAAGTCTAGATGACAGTAACAAGACAATATTCGCAAGTGTATAATATCAGGTATTGCAGGTATAAAAGTGTGATTTTTATAATTTGGAAAAGCTGATATAAGCAATTTCTTATAGAACGATTCTGCGGGAGAATGACATGCTTAGATGGGGAATATTATCAACTGCCAAAATTGGTGTGAAAGATGTCATTCCGGCAATATTTCGTTCAGACAATTCGATTGTGACGGCAATTGCATCGCGCAATCTATCTCGAGCCGAAGAAGTTGCTGCGCAATTTGGCATCCCGCATGCTTATGGTTCTTATGATGAACTTCTCGCCTCGGATGAAATTGATGCGGTCTATATTCCACTCATAACCTCAGATCATGCGCATTGGTCGATTGAAGCTGCCAATGCCGGCAAGCATGTATTATGCGAAAAACCTATATCGATCCAAGCGGATGAAATCCATGCGATCATCCTTGCAGCTGGTCGCAATAATGTGACTATTTCAGAAGCTGTTATGATCACCTACCACCCGCAATGGCTTAAGGTGCGTGAGCTATTAGCCAATAGTGCAATTGGTACCCTCACCCATGTGCAAGCTGCATTTTCATTTTACAATGATGATGCAAGCAATATGCGCAACATCCCTGAAAAAGGTGGTGGTGCATTGTTAGATATCGGCATTTATCCAGTAGCGGCAACACGTTTTGCAACAGGCTTAGAACCAACGCAAGTTATGTCTGATATTCGCTATGATCCTAAATTTGGCACCGACACCCATTCGATAAACCGCATTTCCTTTGATGGTTTTGAGCTATCGATGTATGTCTCAACGCAAATGGCATTGCGCCAATCCATCGTCTTCCATGGAGATAAAGGTTGGATTGAACTTTCAGCACCGTTTAATGCTGGAAAATATGGCGATGATACCGTGACGCTGCACAATGTCGATCACAGCGAAATTCAAACATTCCGTTTTTCCGACATCAATCAATATACCAAGCAGATTGAGGCTTTTGCACGCCACATTAAAGGCCAAGAGCAACCAGAAGGCATCAATATACTCTCACTTGAAAGCTCTCTTGGTAATCAACGTGTGATCGACGCATTGTTTGCGGCAGGGAAAACTGATGGATGGGTTGAGGTGGCGAAAAGCAAAGAGAGCTAGCACCTAACACCGCATATTGCCATCGATCATTTTTGAGCTGTTAAACAACAAACGAAGGTTTCGTTTAATGATGTTTTGCCAAAACAAATAAGGCAAGCTCTTGAAAAAATCTGTGCGTGACCCCGCGCCTGCACGGTTTAGTGTGCGTAATAATACAGACGGGGTTGAAGGTTTAAAATAGCTTTTTGCGCGAATTGGTTCACCTTTAATCAATGATCGCAATGCTTCTCGCGTGGCGATTTCATTGTTCCAGCCCGAACGATAAACGACACACCCATGTTTATTGATAATGAAAACAGCGTTGGGCATTGAGCCATATGCCTTATGCGCATTCCCCTCAATATCATCAACAATAATCGTTCGTCGCTCACCGTCGTCATCTCGCAAAAGCTGAGCGCAATTTAGCTTCTCATCGAGGTTTTCATGCATTGGAATATCTTTACCAGGATGTGCTTCACGCACATATAAAATAACGTTAGAGATCTGCGGAAATTCATCCTGCAATGTCATCATGGTTTTACGTCTTGCCTGGAACAATGGACACGTAATAGACCCTAGCTCTAAGACTAAAAAGTCACCTTCAAAGTCGAGTAAATCTTTCGGCATGCCATTGGCATCCATCAGCTCAAAATCGAATGCTTTCTCACCTATTTGTGGACCATTTGAATTTTCAAAATCATAGTCATCAGCGGAAAAATTACCATAGTTATAGTCACTCATTATTTCGTTCCTTTTGATTTATTCAACCCGTCCGCATCCAACAAATTATGTGTCATGCGGCTTAGCGTTTGAATCGTTGTTTCAATATCTTGCGGTGATAATCCTTTAGTTGCCATCGCGATCATATCGCGGGCAATTGGCACCAATTCTTGCTCAAGGTTTCGTCCCCTTTCGCTTGCCTTAATCAACACACGCCTGCGATCTTTCTCATCATGCTCACGTATCACAATGCCCTTCTTGACCATCTGATCAATAAAGCGCGTTATTGTCGTGCGATCTCGAAACGTCACATCCGCTAATGCCGAAGGTGTTTGCTCGCCTTTGCTCCATAAAATAAGCAGGATCGCCCATTCTTCGGTGCTGATGGAAAATCCATTATCTTCAAATTTTTGAGATAAATTTTTACGAGTCAAAAAACTTAAGCGATTGACCCAGTGAAGTGGAATTTTTTCATAATCAATCATAATATGTGTATTATACAACTATTGTAATATGCATGTCAATTTTGATATTGATAACACCTTGCGAGGTTCCCTCCTCACAGATATGCTCACGCATGTTTTGCGGGAACTTGGGGGGAGATCTATGGCGCCACTTGATACAATATTGATTTTGCTCACAGTCATCGCAACAGCGGTGATGGCAGCGTCTGGATCGTTGCAAGGCGTCAGGCAAGGATTTGACCCCTTTGGCACAGCAGTGCTTGCAGTGACCACAGCTGTTGGCGGCGGAACAGTGCGGGATTTTCTTATCGGTGCAACACCTGTTTTTTGGATGGAAGATATGACTTATCTTCTCATTGCTATTCCAGTTAGCCTTGCAGCCTACTTTGTTGGTCGTCGATTAAAAGAAGGTACCGGAAAACGCGATGCAGCTTTACAATATCTGGATGCTATTGGGCTTGGGCTATTCACACTTGTTGGCGTTCAAGCAGGGCTGGACGCACAAGTACCCTTCTTAGCAGCGATCATTTTGGGCTGTGTAACAGGTGTTGTTGGCGGCATGATCCGCGATATATTATGCGGCTTAACACCAACTGTATTAAAACAAGATCTATATGCAACGATCTCACTTTTAGGCGGAATGTTCTATATTTTATTATCAAATTATGTCCGGGCTGAAATTAGCCTTGTTGCAGCATTTTTATTTATAGTCATCCTGCGTTTTTATGTGATTTGGCGCCGCACAAAACACATTGAATAAGGGGTGAATGATGTCAAATGAAAATTACGAAGATATGCTAGCCGGTCGTGCTTATAGCGGCGGCGACCCCTATTTATTTGAACTTAAGAGAAAAGCTGCTGAAGCTAAAGCACGTTTAGATGCTATCCCCAATGATGACTTTAAAGCTCGGATAGAAGCAGGCAAAGACCTGTTTGCCGAAGGCAGCGGGCCTGCAATTGTGCTTTCGCCCTTTAACATTCAATATGGCCGCCACGTAAAGATTGGCAAATGGTCATTTGTCAATTTTGGCGCAACATTTCTAGATGGAAATAAGATCACACTAGGGGATCATGTAGCTGTGGGGCCCAATGTTCAATTTATCACGGATACGCATCCTTTACGGCCTGAAGACAGGTTTCAACCGCCAAAAGAAGGTAGCGATCTGCCCTTTAGTGTCGTGAATTACTCACACGCAATTACAATTGAAGATTATGCGTGGATTGGTGCGGGCGCGACGATTTTGCCAGGGGTTACGATAGGTAAAGGCGCTGTTGTGGCAGCAGCTTCCGTTGTGACGAAAGATGTGGCGCCAAGAATGATTGTTGCAGGAAACCCAGCACGCGAAATCCGATCCGTCGATGATGAGTGATGTTCTTTTCCTGCGACAATTTTTAAAACCAGAGAATAGATCGGTTTAAGCTATATTCACATAAAAGATATGCAAATTATCATCCACATTTACAGTTTTGTTTGCATCAGCCCATTTCGGATATGGTGACATGGTTTTGGTGTGATAATGCCGAGCCCCATTTGTCGTATCCGATCGCGCATTAGATAATCGCCCATTGATCAAGTCTTTTGCCACAGACTTCAATTTTTCATATGCTGCATTGCCAGTATTTTCACTTAAATCACCGGACAATGCATCAAGTTGAACGCGCGCACTTGTTCCTTTGTTCCAGCAAGAAAACTGCATGGGTGACAAACAAGCACCAGCAATAGTACCCCCGCTCCTATATTTGGTTAAAAAACGGTTAAAGATGACATGCGCCACATTTTCAATCTCAATGTCTCGCCCATTTCGTATTTCTCCATATAGCGTTTTTGCAAGAATGAGGACATCCTTATCGTTCGCATTTCCTTTGCCCGCTATATGTCGGATTGCAACTATATTTTCAGATCTCATCGATGCTATGGAAACTTTGTCAGATTGATTACCGCCTTCAAGTTTAACCTTGTCCGAGCCATCCCATTCATGAAAAAAAGCTACATGTCCGATCTTGTCAGTGTCTTTTGAGCTTGCCATCATGACAACAGCTCCTCGCGGAATATCACTGCCATGCTTGGTGGAGAGCGAGACATCCCCCCAATTTATCCAACTCGCTGAACGCGCATAATAAGTAGGAATATCCAATCCAGCTTCCTTCATGCAAAAGGCTGCAAAAGCCCCACACCAGTGGGTTATTTCACCATCTGCTTCAATTTTTGTTGTAGGATTGCTATCGACGGCCGAAAAATAGCCCAAAGCCCTTTTTTGCCCTGGATTAGTCTTCTCCGTCCACCCACTAGTTTTCCAGTCTTGCAATTCGTTGTCTGCAAATTGCATCCAATCAGCCAATGCAATTTGACCATGCGAAAATTTTGGAACGAACGCGTTTAGTAAACCATATCCTAATTTCAATCCTTCATCGAGTTGGGCGCGCGCCAATTCTATAAATTTACCGACTGAAAGCGCATTACCGTTTTCTGTTAAAAATTCTGCGCGATATTCCAAAAGTTGTTTTTCCTGCGCAGACCCTACTGGAAGACTGTTCGCCTCTCGATAAAGCGTATTAATTTTATTATTCAGATCTCCAGCCAACTCTCGCTTAGCGAGTTCAACGGCGGCTTTCACCCCGATTAACCTCGAAATATACAGATCCAATTTTCGCGGTATTTTGGGATTATCGGGTGAGATATTAGATTCTGTATTGAAATCCCGCCAATAGCGCTGAACCAAAAAGTAAAAACAACGCATTTGTGGCAGAGTTAAATATCTGACGGACGAATTATCCCATCCTGGATATTCTTTGCCCATCGTCTGAATAAACAAATCCCATTCTTCGGTGGTAATACCAAATGCACCCACAGCATCTGCATTCATTCGAACTGTTTTTGCCAACACTTTAGATTGTTCATCAAGCGGAATTGGCATAGTACCGATCCCATTCTC
>JAYMFV010043146.1:0-11594 GCA_036784875.1 Internoretia fryeana | reverse complement strand
ATGATTACCCCATTGGAGATAACCAAGATTATAAAACTCCATACGCTGTATCACTTCTGATGTTGCAACTTTTGTTTATGGCATCTTATGTGTTTTTATCAAGCCATATTCCCAACTGGTTTGGAATTGGCAATGCAGTATTTCACGGGCAAAACACTTTAAACTCCTCAGGTTTCATTCAAATGCTAGAGAATTGGTGGCAGGGGTTGTCAACAAATAGTGTATCAATGTCTTTATTAGTAGGATTTCTATTTAAAGTTGTTATTTATAAAAGAAATCATAGGAATTCTGTATGGTTAGCTCAAAAACGCGAAAAGGAAAAATACAATAAAAATGATGCATTAGAATGATAATTACACTATTAATTAACCTATATTAGTAGTATAATAGGTTGATTCCTATGTAACACTAAGCAAGGGAGTAATTATGGACGGTACGATAACAAATATTCTAGGAAGCTTTTCTCAATACGCAGTTATTTTAATTGCTACCTTTAGTTTTGTAGCATGCATACTGTACATTTTCGAATTCATTCGTAGAAGGCTACATGGCGGGGGGACAACTCTCCACGCTGCAATTGCTTACTTAGAGCATTCTCAAGATAGCGATAATAAATAAATATTCACTGTTGATGTCACGCCACAACTGACACCTCACAACCATAAATCGTTACAACACCTATTCTTGGCCAAGTTGTTCAAGCAGCCTTCATCCCCCTAATCACCCTTCTTACGGGCATCGCGGCCAAAGCGTGGTGGCTCTATTTTGCGTTTTTTCTCTTCAGTAACCTGTTTAGGTGGCTCAGGGGTTTCAGCTTTTGGTTTGCGATCAGCCCAAGGTCCTTCAGGTGCCTTATCATTACGAGGCGCATCATAGTCGTCTGAACCATTTTCAGATGCGCGAGTATCACGCTCTTGGTTACCGCGGAACATGTCGCCATCATTGCGCGCTTCGTCTTGCACATCGATATCATTGTAATATGTCTGCTCGCCAGCATAGCCGCCCAACGGATCATCACCATATTGGTTTGGCCCAACTGTGCCGCGCTTTGTCAGCCAGAACAGCGCCAAAACAAGACCAAGCAATGGAATGATGAATGTCAACATCCACCAACCTGTCCGGTTCGTGTCATGCAAACGTCGCACACCAACAGAGATAGCTGGAACAATCAATGCAAGTGTAATTAAAACGGAAATCAACCCATCACCAAATAAAGTTGTTCCTGCGATATTTACGATTAGGTTGAAAAGAAAGAACCACCAATATTCTGATCGTTGCGCACGACCATTAATATCTGCAAACTTTCTAAAACAGGTGGAGATTGCTTGTCCGAAATCCATTCTTGCGCCCCTCGTCGTGTCTCGACTTCTATCCAAAACTTTTATGTGCCGGTTCTTTAAAAACCAGAAGCAACAAAACCTGCATGATGCATAATTTGCAACTTCGTAAACTGTATGATTGTAATTTAGGTATCGAAAAGCTGTTTGACAAGCCACGCAATGCGTTGCAATCCAAACGCAAACAACTAAAATGTGATATGCACCCTAGGGATACGAATTTCTTTTTCTGGGTAAAATTATTTGAAAGCCCTTCGATGACACAGCCAGAAAAAAAACAGAAATTTATTCGAAAAGAATGGGCGCGCTTTCGTGCCTATATCGACAGCCTACCGCAAAATTGGTTTCTAGTTGCCGGTTATATTCTAGTTGCGATTGGGTTTTGCGCCGCAGTTTACGAATTTGTCTGGCTCGGGATGTTGGGTGGTGCGTGATATAGTTCTGCTCACAGTCTGATTCTAGGAAAGCTCTCCTTGGCCAAGAAACCAACCAAATCAAAACCCGTGACAAAGCCAAAAGAAACGGAGCTTTATGCACCTATCAAAGCGCTGCTTGAAGGGCAAGGCTATGAGGTTAAGGGGGAGATCGGTAAGGCTGATGTGGTTGGCGTGCGTGTGGGTGATGATAACAATGCCGAAGATCCCGTTATCGTTGAATTAAAAACCGCGTTTTCGCTGTCACTTTTTCATCAGGGGATAGATCGACAGGCACTATCTGATCAGGTTTATGTGGCCGTGCCGCGTGCAACAGGACGCGCATTTTTTAAGTCACTTCAGAACAATAAAAACCTCTGTCGCCGATTGGGCCTGGGGTTAATCACAGTACGACTTAAGGATGGATTTGTTGAAGTTCATCTTGATCCCGCACCTTATAAGCCCAAGCAGTCTAAGGTTAAAAGAACACGGCTTTTACGCGAATTTTCCCGGCGTGTAGGCGACCCCTCGCAAGGTGGCGCATCGCGACAATCACACATCATAACCGCCTATCGACAAGATGCTTTGCGCTGCCTTAAATATTTATCCGTCAACGGCCCGACAAAAGCCAGTATCATCGCCAAATCGCTTGGCGTTGAGAAAGCACGAAACATCATGGCAGATGACCATTACGGATGGTTTGAACGCGCCCCAACTGAGATAAAAGGTATTTATCAAATCACGCCAAAAGGCAAAGCGGCATGCGATAAATTCAAGTCCGCGCTAGATGATATTTCACTCACGATATCAATGGATTAATTTATATATTTGAAGATCTGATTCATAGGTTTGATAATTTGATTCAATTGGGTTCTCACCGCTTTTTCACAATATCGATCGATTTGACTTTTAAGATGCAAGAAACAAACACAATGACCCCAAACATTCGCTCAATTACCTGCCAACAAACATATGCCATTCGCAAAGCCATCTTATGGCCCAACGGTCCTGAACATATGATTGTGATTGATGAAGATGATCTGCCCTCAACACAGCATTTGGGCCTTTATGATGGCGATCTACATTTCGGCGTTATCTCACTTTTTACCACTGATGACGTTCGCATGCAGTTTCGTAAATTTGCGCTGTTAGAAGATTATCAAAATAAAGGGGCTGGCTCTAAATTATTAAGCCATGTGATTGATTTGGCAAAGGCGCAAAATATTTCTCTATTATGGTGCAACGCACGTGTTGATGCAGCTCCGTTTTATCAACGTTTTGGATTTTCCTTCGAAACTGAGAGTTTCTTTAGATCCGATATCGAATACAAAATTGCTTATCAAAATTTCTCCAAGACTTAACTTCAAAATATTTGATAATTCCCGTATAGGTTTCTTGTTATTTCAAATCGTTCACTTTATGTTCTTTAGGAAATTAAGCCTATTTTGAAGGACCTATAATGACATTGAGACTTTTGCCAAGCCAAGCCCCCCATTCGCCAATTCCCGATCAAAATGATGATATTAATTCCGCGCTTGATATTGCAGTGGGTGATTGGGCAGACGGCAATGCAATCGATATTGATCAATACCGTCGCCAGATGAATATCTGGCTTGATGAGGTATTAAGTGGGCTTGTTTTGCATAAAAATATAGCGCCTGAGGATATTCAGATCGATCAAGCTGAAATCGGCGGCTATCGCTTGCCGTTAGTGCGCGTATTTGGGCGCCCGCAAGCAATGTTTTGGCCATATTTAGAAAAACAGGCTGTTTAGCTTAAATTTATCCATTCTTTGGCGGGGGAACACTATGATGCAAAGAGGCCGACGTACAAAACGAGGCGTTATTTCTAATAAAAATACGGTAATTGATATGCTAGGCACGGGTCGAATTGCAGCAATTCAGGTATGCAAGCAAACCGTTGTGACCGGACCTGATTATGATGCGGCGCGCAAAGTGGTGGAAGGTATAGACTTCTTAGTTGGAAACCTGACAGGTGATTATGAAATGTTCCACACAAAACCATCGTCAACACCTGCTGGTCCGTCTTGCCGCAAGACATGATACATGACACAAAACATCAGGTAATTTTGGAAAATAAAGCAAAAATGATGGAATTATATACCTGGACCACGCCAAATGGCCGCAAGATATCCATAGCGCTCGAAGAGATGGGACTTAATTACAAAACCCATTTAATTGATATCAAGAAGGGTGATCAGCACGCGGAAGACTTTGTCAAAATAAGTCCAAATCACAAGTTACCCGTGCTCGTTGATGGTGAGAATACCATCTTTGAATCCGGTGCTATCCTGCTTTACCTTGCTGATAAAACTGGACAATTCATACCTGAAAAAAACACGTCAGAATATTGGGAGACTGTGTCTTGGTTGATGTGGCAGAAGGCAGCTTTTGGACCAATACTAGGCCAAACGCACCACTTTTTGACCTACCATCCAGGCAAATCCCCTTTTGCCGCAGAGCATTTTTCCAACACCACAACAAAACTATATGAGGTGCTTGATCTAAGATTGTCAGATCATGAATTTATCATGGATGAAATCACAATTGCGGATTTTGCCATTTGGCCCTGGGTGGCCCGCTTTGATCGTCAGAAGATCGATGTTGGCGCCTACCCACATGTCACTCGCTGGTATGAAACACTGGCAAAACGCGATGGATTTATCAGGGGATATGCCAAACCACTTGATGTGGAAGCCATACCGCAGATCAAGCCGTTGAACTAAGTCAGTTCAGCACGCAGCCAATTTGCAAGTTTGCGCACATCGGAACTCAAGTCACCTGATTTGGGTTTATAAATTGATAGACCGTCGACAAATGATAATTCCTGGCTAAACGGACGCACCAAAGTGCCATTATTGAGATAGTTTTCAACTGTACGTGACCAGCCTAAACCTATTCCAAGACCAGCAACAGTCGCCTCAATCATCAAGGGGTAGCTATCATAAAAAACACCCTTGCGCCCGATTTTATGACGCGTGCCGACACGTTTGAGCCACGTATCCCAATCCATCCAGTCTTGCGGATATACCTGATGGTGCAAAAGCTGATAGTCGGCCAAGCGGTTTATCACCGCACCGGGTCCAATTTTCTCTAAATAGTCAGGACTACAGACCGGAAACACTGCATCACTTGCAGTAAAAACCAATTGTGCGGAGCCTATATCTCGCCCTGTTGTTTGTAACGCTAAATCATAACGCTCTTCGGCATTGGCTAGCGGATTTTGCGAAACAGTCACACGCACAGAGATATCCGGGTGTTCTAAATAGAACCGCGATAATCGCGGCATCAACCAATACAATCCCTCGCAGAGCTGCGAGCGCAACACCAACTCATGCGGCGCGTTAGATTGACGAAGATGATTTGCTTTTTGAGCAATACCACCCAACATCTCACTGATTAACAAACCAAACTCACGCCCTGCATCGGTTAAATAGACCGCACGATTTCGACGATCAAATAATGTCACGCCAAGATCATCTTCCAGCGCTTTGATCTGCTTACTGATAGCAGCTTGTGTAAGCCCCAATTCATTAGCAGCTTTGGTAATGCTTGCATGACGGCTGGCTGCTTCAAATGGCAATAGACTTGAAAGTGGTGGTAAATTTCGACGTAAATTTTGCATAACTTTTAGTAATGTTAAATCGATGATTAGTCAATTTACCAGCGCTTCTTATAATGTTTTATATATCTTTAAATTAATTAAATCGTGGATATCATGAAACGCACAACCATTACCAAAACCGACAATCAAACGCTTGCTATATGGGTGATTATCGGCACTGTATTCATCTTATCTTTCGGTGATGCGGTGATCAAAAACATCCATTCTGATCTGGTCTTATGGCAAATATTTGTCATTCGGTCTTGGATTGCGCTCATCGCATTATTGGCCATTTTGGGGATTAAATATCGCCAAGTTTCTTTATGGCCCAAAAACTTTGGGTGGACGATTATTCGCAGCCTATTAATGGGCATTATGTGGATTGCATACTATGTCGCCCTGCCCCATATACCACTTTCCATTGCAGCATCTGCCTATTACACAGCTCCAATTTTTATCACATTGTTCTCGGCCCTTTTCATCGGAGATCGTATCAATATATGGGGTTGGATTGCCGTTATCATTGGGTTCAGTGGTGTAGTGCTTATCTTAAAACCATCGACCGATGCATTTAATTTGTACGCGTTGCTACCGGTGTTATCTGCGGTTTTATATGCATTATCGATGATCTTAACTCGTACGAAATGCCGCAATGAGCACCCCATCATCTTATCTGCAGGTCTGAATATCGCATTTATCATTTTTGGCATGTGTGCCACTTTTGGACTGGGATACATCCAATCAGTTGAGCATTATTCGGCGTTTTTATCTCCTCAATGGGGTGTTATGAACCTTACAACTTGGCTGCTTTTATTTGGACTTGCAATCTCGATCCTCATCGGCAGCATTGGCGCTGCCATAGCCTATCAACGCGGAAAACCATCTGTCATAGGGATATTTGATTTTACTTATGTCGGTTTTGCCGTCTTTTGGGGATTTCTGTTCTTTTCAGAAACGCCAAATGCAACCGGATTGATCGGCATGGTGATGATCGTAGCTGCTGGAATGCTCACCATGGTTGAGAAAGTTCCATCTCTGACTACAGTTATAAAGCGGTTTACGCGAAACGGATCGTCTTGATCATGTTTGCTGGGCGTAAATGATATGGCAGTTTATTTTCGCGATCTTCGCTCTTTGGATAAAGGTCCTTGAGATTTGAAATGCGTTCTTGCTGAAAATCGGACAAGAAGCATTCATAATATTCAGAATCAAAAGCGGAAGATATCGTTGAGATGAGCGATTTTTTAACGGGCTTAGCTTCACTTTCAGACACTTGGAAGAACGTATCATTGAGCATCTCAATAAAGAAATCACACTCTACCTGCGCCATTGCAATGGACGTTTCAGCGAGTGATTTTTGCACCAGATCAACAAGTGCAAGGCGGTGGTTCATCAAAGCAACAGAGAGGAATTTATACACTTTATTGGCTGTCAATTCATCCAGATCAACGCCCCTTGGCAACTCCGTCGTTGCCAACAACTCCATCTGCACAAGTTGCAAGAAACCGTCATAAACGGGTGCAAACTCTTTTGATTTGAGCGAGGCACGGAATATACCATCGAGCAAAACTGATCGCTTGATACCTTTGTGATCAAGGTAACGATAAATGTTTTTGAGCATACGCGTATTGTGGAAAATCATGACTACGAGCGCAAATTTACGACATTCCAAATAACCATCGAAATCCATTGTCGATGTGTGCATAATCATCTGTTCAAATTCATAAACAGTTGTTTTTTCACTGCCATAAACCCCGGTGCATTCTGGGATAACACGATTACGGGTTTTTATATCAAACTTGTTGAGGTATTCTGTCGCCTCCATCGGCGTGCCTTTTAGCACAAGTGTTTGAGGCATCGAAAACTCATCAATATTACTATCGATAAGCTCTAAGATACCTGAGACATATGTGTCTGACGTTTCAAGCGGCAGCCCGAGCATGACATCGGAATAGGTTTCCACCCCATCGTTTGAAAATTCCTCAAATACGCTGATATCAAGATTTTTACGTTCAACCTGTTTCAGCGTTTCAGGGTTCATGCTTTGCATTGCTGCGCGGATCATAATGGAATCCAGCTTTAACATTTTCGCATGGGTTAAAATGCGATTAGCTTGGCTTTTTCCGGTGGAGCACCAAACTTGTTTTGGAAAATCATAAAGGTCCTGAGACTTTCGGATACCTTCAAAGACGTCTAAATCTTGCTTGTACATACCGAAATTGGGGTCGGTAAATTCGACAATCGACATATTGAGCCCGAGCTCTTGCTTTTTCTTGGCGATATATTCGATCTCGTCGCCAATGCGACTTCCTTCAAAGAAACGTACTTTGGAGAAATACTTCGTCCCTTGCTGGCAATAAGTACATGCGTAAGGACAGCCGCGATTTGATTCCAGAAGCGGGATGGCATTATCTTCAAAAAAGACGTCCATGATGCCAGAAACATAAGGCGATGGTATTTCATCCAATGACGTTTTACCAACACCAATGCGCGTATCCTCAACCTCGCCACACATGAGCTCATCCGCATCATGATCATAGGCAAAACAGTTCATAATTTTGGCATGCTTGGTTTGCGCAATCGAGCGATTGTTGGATTTAAACTGCTTGAGGATTTCAAGTGAAACGATCTCGCCGTCACCTTCAACCAAAATATCAACCTGTGGGTTTTGCGCGACGAAGGTTTCTTTACCCTCAAGGTTCACACTCACATTGGGCCCACCCATGACAATTAAGCAATTATCAAATTGGTTTTTCAAACGTGAAGCATAATATAAATTTAGCTCCTCGTTCCACATATAGTTACCGAACATGACAACATCGGGTGTTGTGGATTGAAGGTATTCTTCAAATTTCGACGGTCGTTTGAAAAGCTCAATTTCTAAGCCATCATCTTTATAATTGAGCTTTAAAAACTCAGCGATCACCCCAATTGATAGCGGCATAAAAACGTTCTGAACCGAGCCGCTTTCATCTTCATGACTTAACATCAATAAGGCGATTTTCATTATGACTTGCTCCCAAAAAACTGACTTGTTCTTTTCTTCACTTCATCCAAAAGATAAAACAAATTCAAACTGTTGCATCAGGAATAACAATCGAGGCTTTTGCCAAAATGAACTTTTGGTTCTTTCTAACCACGTGCGAAACTCATTCCGACTCAAAGAACGCTACGAAACAAAAATAATGTTAAATTGGTAACAAGGAACCTGGCGGGCCGCAAGGCATACAGACATGTAATGCACCGCTAACCAATGGGTTTGGCAGGATTACCGGCAACTTTGGCGCCTGCTGCAACATCTTTTGTTACAACACTGCCAGCGCCAATAATTGCTCCATCGCCGATCGTAACCCCAGGTAATATGATTGCGCCACCACCAATCCAGACATCTTCTCCGATGGTAATCGGATAGCCGATTTCATATCCTTGCGATCGCTCTAAACGCTCTAAATGATGTAATGGGCAATAAAGCTGAACTTTCGGGCCGAGCAGCGTTCTGGCCCCGATTGTCACCTTTGCAGTATCTAAAATCATGCAATCAGCATTGAGATAAACGCCCTCAGTTAAATGAATGTTCATGCCATAAACGCAATGAAATGGCGCCGTTATAATTGCACTTTCATGAGCACTTGCTAATAAAGCCCGCAATTTAACGCCCATTGCGCCACGCTCGCTGGGATGCATATGATTGTGCTCAAATACAGCATCTGCTGCCTTTTGGCGCAAGATTTCCAGCTCATCATCAATGCAAATATACCACTCGCCATCGATCATTTTTTGAAGGTTTGTTTTCGTCATTTCAAATATCTACATCTTAAATTCACGCAAGGATACAGGCATGATCAATGATAGCTAACTCGACCAGCCCAAGGTTCTTTTAGCCCAAGGTTCTATTATTAAACCCGCCACAACGCACCCAGATGCGTTGCTGCTAAAATCACACCTACCCCAAAAGCAGCTGCAACAGCAATTTCTGAGGCGTATTTCTTGACCAGCACGTTCACAAATACTCCCAATAAACCCCAAATGGCAGATATCGCTGTAAGATAAGAATTTGTGATATTGGCGACAATCGCGACGATAATTGTAGCCGATGCGATAAGCAAAATAGCATTTTGCGTTTTCCGCGGATCAAATCGAGCCTGAATTTTCACCAAGGTTGAAGCCAAATTGACAATAACGGTTATACACAGCCAGCCCGTTAAAAACTGGATCGGCCCAAGACCAAACCAGTAGTTCAACGAATGATCGTCTAAAACAATCGCACTTGCGGACAGAACTGTATAAATCGCGGTACCTGCAGCAGTAGCTAGTGCAATAACGCTTTGAGGCCCCATGCCAAATTTGGGCACATAGGCCTGCCAAAAACACGTGCACAACATGATCAATATCATGGGCAAACGCAGGGCTACTAAAAGCTCATCCGCAAGGTTTTCTGGTCTTATTTGCCAAATTGCAAAGGCTAACACCCAGGCAAAGATCACCAGCCAAATGGCAAAAAATGGACCGAATGGCACCAATGGTGTTTTGATATCATCTTTTGCAAGCGCACCTGCATGATCAGCTTTTTTAACGCGCGGCCATGAACCGATAGCAATTTGGCTAACGGCAAGAATGAGAACAATGATGGATAAAATGCCGTTCGCGGACGCATATAATTCAAGCATAAAGAAACCGTTTCACATCTGATATTTTGACAAACATTACACTTAATCCGCAAGCAGCAATAGCATATGGTAACAAGATTATCGCATTGAGCAATTTAGTTAAGACAATTGATGCACGATTGCGGGATTTCGCTTCACATGATAGGGCTTTGTTTCAATTTTGATTTGGAGGACAATCATCATGCGGAAGATCATTTTACTTGGCACACACGGAATTGCATTGGCCATTGGTTTTGCATTGGGTATTTATCTATTGCCTATTATTATTGCGCCGCCGAGTGTAGATAAAGCCATGCTGGAAAGCTCCGCAGAAAACGCGTTGTTTGAAGCTGAATTTACTAAAGATCTCGCTGGTAGTGATTTTCTCCATTGGGGAACTGGCAAAGTTGCCGTGAGCGCAACGAAAATTGTCCATATGGGTGAGCTTGCACCAGGGCCTGATTACATCGTTTATCTTGTGCCAGAATTTGTTGAAGACGAAGCTGGATTTAACGCCATCAAAGAACAATCTGCTGCCATTGGCAGTGTGAAAACCTTCGATGGGTTTATCTCAGATATACCGCAAGGGGTTGATGTCGGCGCATATACCACAGTGCTTGTGTGGTGTGAGACATTCGGCGAGTTCATCACCGCAGCCAAGTACCGCTGATTTAAAACATTCTTGAGCGGGCATAATTTAAAGTTATGCCCGCTATTTTCCTAATAATCACGCACTAGACTAACCATTCAAACACATAGCCAACTGCAAGTGATCCGGTCACCGCAAGCGCCAAATATAGCATAAATGGTTTAATTTTAAGAACTGGCGCAATTGCCAACGCACCCCAAATGCTGACCACGCCTCCTGAGACTAAAAACGCCATCGCAGCACCATTTGACATGCCGTTTTCTATCAAACTTCGCGCAAGTGGAAGTGCAGCATATCCATCAATATATGCTGGTGCGCCGACAAACACAGCGACTGGAATAGCCCAAAATTTATCCTCACCAACATATGGCGCAAGGGATCCCGGTGTCAGTGCGGAATTTAACATAAACTCAGCGGCAAATGCCGGGGTTAGGCAAATTAATATCAAGCGCGTGGTTGCAAAAAACTGACGTTTAAATGCCGACAGCCTTTCATCCGTCTTCCAGATATTAGCATCAAAAGAGCCTATTTTATTGCACGTATTTGTCTTCATACCTTTTAGCAATGCATTGTCACGCAATGCATGTAACGCCCAGGGTGTGTTCGCAAATATAGCGGTGATCGCACCACCAAAAAGCCCCAGACAAAAAGCACCCACAGTCTTACCGATGGCGAAACTCAACCCAAGTGTTGCTGCGGTTGTTGCAAGCATTGCGGGGTCAGTAACCGGTGATGATAGCCAAAACGCCATGATAGGCGCCAAAGGAACGCCAGCTGCTAACAATCCCGCCATAAGCGGCAAAACAGTCACGCCGCAAACAGGGGTTAAAGCACCCATAAGCGATGCTAAAAGAATAGACCTTGCAGGCCTTCCTTCAAATGCTTTTGCAATATGGTTATCTGCGCCACTGGCTATGATCCAAGC
>JAYMFV010042042.1:0-11609 GCA_036784875.1 Internoretia fryeana | reverse complement strand
GGGAAACTCAATGTATTCAACATATATAATATGGTAGCCAAATAAACTTCGGATCGGCTCCGTATACTCACCTTGATTTGTAGAGTAAGCAGCATCCCCAAATGCATCGTCAACACCGAAATAACTTATAGGACCCAGATACCCTGCAGATGAGTCGTATACCGCTGTTGAATAAAAATCATTGGCTACATCCACAAAATTCTCACCATTCTCCAATCTTTGATAGGATTCTATAAGGTCAGTTTCTCTCATTGAAAATAAATGCCTTACAAAAACTTTCCTTTGTTTTTTTGCATAAGCCAGCCTGATTTCTTCATCGGTTGATGGCTCAATAATCTTATCCATTTCATCAACAAAGTAAACATCCATCATCGATTTACGTTGCTGGAAATTGATAGCACTTCTGTACGTAGGATCATCCAGGTAACCTTTTTCTGCCGCGGATTCGGCAAGTAACAGATTGTCTATCATTTGATTCAGAAAGGTGTATCGCTCATACTTGGTATCGTTTTTACCTGTCTCGATAAGGTGCTTCACATATTTTGACTCAAAGTCGTAAACCTCAACCTCAATCCCGTTCACTTCAAATAAAACTTTCTCATCTTCATGTACTTTCTCACATCCAACTGAGAGTAGCATCAAAAAAGTAAGGGCAAAAAATAATGGCTGCTTTGAAGTAAAACAGCCATTATTAAAAAGATATGTTATCGACATCTAGAAATATAGTTTTAAATCTATAATAGTAGTTTGTCCAAGATATTCAAATGGAACCTGTGCAAAATCAACACCGATTGCCATACCGCTTGCTGTCTTAAGTGTGAATCCTGCACCATATGTAAAGTGGGAATCCACTCTGTCATCAAGTAGAAGATCCTTGTATCCAACTCTGGTGTGAAATTTAACTGTATTCGTTAAATAGCTCAACTGCGAACCAGAATCAATATTCAAATCATTATCGTTTGCCTGCTGTATTTCAGATAATAGAAGTAACTCTAAATTATCCTTTTTGATAGCAGGAAGTGAGAAACCCACTTTAAAAGATAAAGGAAGATCCCATTTATCAAGGTAAATCCTACTTGGGATATCATCATTGTTTCCTTCAGAGGTTGGATCAATATCAAGGAAGTATTCTGAGTTAATACCGTCCATCTGCATTTTACCACCAAAATTACTGATAGAAGCACCCAGAGTAAGACCATTTAGATACTGTGTCTTCAGTAAAAATCCTACATCAACTGCGAAAGTCTCTGCCGACATATCGTAAATTTTTTGTTGAATAAACTTCATGGTTCCACCAAAGTGAAATGATTCGGTCAGATTCTGAGCATAAGTTAGTCCAATGCTTAAATCGTGAGAACCAAAAGTAGCTCCTGTTCCAGCCTGTTGTTCTACAGTTCGAACATCCATTCTACCGTAATCAACAAAGTTAACACCAAAACCAAAGTTCTTTCCAGAGTCATTACCAATTGGAAAAACCAATCCAGCTCCATACGCCGTAACATCAACAAATAGCTCATTCACACTGAAGAATCCGGAATTGCTACTACCTACTTCATTGGCTACCGAAATTCCGGCAGGATTCCAATACATGGCTTCCGCACCTGAAACGTTAATTGAATTTGCGTGACCAAGAGCTGCCCCTTTAGCACCTACACCCATAGTAAGAAAAGGAGCTGCAGAAGTACCAACCCTACTTTGTGCATATATATCGCTTACTGCAAGAACTACTAAGAATTGTAGTATGATTATTGTCTTTTTCATAAATCTCATATTTAGTCTCATATAAAGTATTTCTTGCTTTTATTTAACTACAGCGAATTTGTTAACGTACTCTCCAATTCCCGGAGCATCTACGTGGTAGAAATAAACCCCGTAAGCAACATCTTCACTGTTATTAGTTTTAAGATCCCATGAAGCAGAACCTTCGTTGAAGCCACCTTCATGAACAATAGTCTTAATCAATTCACCTCTGATATTGAAGATTCGAATAGTGCATTCTCTTGGAAGGTTAAAGAAGTTAATTTTTCTTTCTCCTCTACCAACAGCACTACCGGCTCTCTCCCATGAAGCACCACCTACATAAGGATTCGGTGCTACAAAGATTTCTTTTAGTTCCTCTTTGGCAAGGGAATTATCCACTGATCCCTGACGTACACCAAATGTAAATTTATCGTCTGAGCCAAAAGATCTGGTTGTTGAAATAATAACTTTATCACCTGCTGAAGGAGCAGTATTAGCCGTTCCTGCTGATATGTTAACTACAAATCTATACCTGTATCTACCTAAGGAGTCTTGCTCGGCAACAAATAGTTGATCCCCACCACTAAGATCGTCACTGTCATCTAAATCACGAACAAATAAACTCGCCTGTAGTCCGGAGTTAATATTCCTGGCAAAGACTGGTATGTTTAAGCGACTAAAGTTGTTCCCAAGTAATCTTGGAGGCCTATAAGTACTGTCAGCCGGGTTAACAAAAAGTAATTCATAGTCACTATCCGTACGAAGGAAACTAGCAGCATTTCCATCATCATCTGTAAAGATACTTAAGCTCCAATCGGTAGATAGCCCATCCAACTGGGTTGGGTCAAGACCAAATACTTCATTCTCTGTGCCCTCATTAGAAACATAGCCCGTTTGATTTGTGATGATCTCACCAGGTGTGTCATTAGAAAAACCAACAGTAAAGCCACTCACTACACTAGAGGTGGTAGCAAATGTTGTAGGGGAAACAACAACTTCTCCTTCTGTAAGTTCAACCATACTGTAGCCGCTAGTAACTCTATAATCACCATTAGTTGAAGCTGTATCTGTAAAGCTTACCTCATACATCTTACTGTCATCTAGCTCTGATTCTACTACTATACTCACAGAAGCAAATCCGGTACCAGAACCTTCTGTAACATTACTTAAATCAACAGTAGCCCCACCACCTACATAACCAGCAGGTAATGTTGTAGGAGTAACCACAGCTGAGTTTATTGAAGTACCGGTTACACCACCTGATACATCAACTGCAACTCTGAAGGTATTTTCCTGAGGATCAATTCCCGGAACATCAGAACCAGCTTCAGCAGCAATTCCTCTATCATAAGCTACAATTGCATAATAATAGGTCTTACCATTTACTACATCATTGTCTACATAGAAGAATTGTAATCCTGTATTTGAGCCCAGATCATAAATTGCGTCGTTTTCTAATACCGTTACATTTCCAGATATATCATTATCAAGATCGTATTGAACCAAAGGCTCATAGAATGTAGGAGTACCATTTACATCAGATATAGTTCTCGCATCAGTAAAAATATTATTCGTTCCTTTGTAAAGTTTATAACCTTCAAAATCAAAGTCTTGTAGGAATCGATCAAAACTTCGAACTGAAACCGTATCCCATGAAAGGAATACCTGCCCATCTCCCGTTACTGCCTTTAGAGTTGGAGTAATTGGTGGCTGTGCAAAGTTATAATCCGAGTTGTAAATATTTTGAACTGTTCTTCTGTTCTTAAAGAAATCTTCTTCATCATTTCCAAAGATCCAGGCAGTAGAGAAGAAATCTGTTGACTTACCTGTAGGATCATCTTCACTGGCCAATTCTACAATCCCAGATACGAATAAGATAAAAGGCTCATCATCAGCAACACTTTCTACTGGTGGTGTTACATTTGGATCTTCAAATAAAGCCGAGTCAATTCTGGCAAATAACCAGGTATCATCTCTTAGATTATCACCACTTTCATAGAAAGGTCTGGTATTAAGGTCGAAACCCGTTAAACCAATCTGATCTGATTCATCGACATCAAGTTCATTGTAGTTAGGCTCACCGGGTGTTGGTATTCCATCGCCTTGCCCATCGTCCGGTCCCGGATAATTCTGATCAAAAGGACCTAAGCCATCACGACCAATATCATTATTGAGAAGTTCACCAGCATCCCAAACACCATTATTATTACCATCAATATAGCCAACCCAGTCAAGGTTCTCATCTGTTGTAAACCATCTTAGCGCTTTTGCAGCAGGCCGGTCTTCAATGGCTTGTTCATGGAAAACTTCAAATTGTGCCACATCGTACTGTGCGTTAGCATAATTTTGAATTTCAGCCAATGAGGTCAATAATAGATAATTTTCATCAAATCGTGATTCATCAGTTATACCATCTAAATCATCATCTATTCCATTATTATCGTTCGCTGGAGATTCGAGGAAAGCAAAACCGGTATAACCAAGATCGTAAGGAGATTGTCCAGCCTGGCTAGGAGTACCTATTCCGTTTGAATCCCATCCGTATACTAAATCTAAAAGAGGATCATAATTCGCGTTATCATCATTCTCTTCATTACCCAAACCATAATCGACAATTTGAGCAAAATATAAACTGTCCTGAGTGTTATCACCTTTGTTCGTAATCCTGTAGATAAGGAACATGGTATCTTCCGCTAGCACATTTGCCCATTGAAATAAACGAATCTGTGTCTGAAGCCCATAACCTCCCATAGTTGGATCGGTTTGAGGGCTCGGATAGTACACTCCTCTAAAACTATGCGGACCTTCAGTCTCTAAACCAACCGCATATTCCAGATCAGAGAAATCATCCATTACGTAATAGGATTCTAAATCGGCACTTGGAAATCGACCATCTCGACCATTCCATGTTCCAGACCAGCCAGGATCTTCCTCGCTTAGGCGATCAGGCCAAAACTGGGGCCATGATTCAGTATCATTTGATAAAGCAGGAACAGGAGCAGAAGCCAACGTGATTGGGTCTGTTCTAAAAGGATTATTGAAACCTGGTAACGGAAGCCATCCCCAGAGATCACCACTATAAGGGCTGGTTCTAGCTCCAGCACTTCTGTAATTAATGATTACCGGGTTTAACGACGTATCAGCTGGTGCACCACTTTCCAGCCAGGCTAAATAATCATCAAATGTTGCGATATTTTCTGCATCAGCGGCTCCTACTTTCCCAGCTACTACCACACCTACCCCATCAATGTGCCTTCCACCTACCCCACGAGGCCAAACACCCCATGGAATATCATTCCATCTGGAAAGCTCTCCGTGGTTTCTGAAGTTAGTCTCAATAAGGTTCCCATCAATAACACCTCTGGCAACTGATTCAAATTCTCCTTTATAAACTACCCCATTTGCTGAATCAGGAATAGTTTGTTGCGCATTTACATTTCCGGCTATAACAAGTAGGAAGCCCAGTATCAGTAATTGTTTTGTTTTAGACTGCATAAATTTACTTTTAATACTCTTAATATTTGAAGCTAGCTTAAAACTTTAAGCTTAGTCCTACTTTAATAGTTCTTGGCGGTCCTATTCTTGATTGATCAATAAAGAACTCTGAATATGTATTCAAACCACCTGGTTGTGTACCTGCATCAATCCTACGACTGAGATCAGTAGACTCTGTAGCAAGCCCAGTATCATTAAATACTCCCCAGTCAGGTGCTGAATCAAAAATATTATCTACCTGAAGGAAAAGTTGAATATTCTGTTTAACAGCAAGAGGTTTATAGTACACTCTGGCATCAGAATTAAACCAAAGTGGTTTGTCTTCATTATTTGGAATGGAAGATTGTACAAAGTCTCTTACTGAAGTATAAGGAGTTCCAGTCTGTAGACTGTTTATTGCAGATATAGTCATTCCGAATTTAGTATCGTAAGTAATCGTGTTATTTAACACATTTCTTCTATCCCAGTCCAGACGATTAATTTTAATAACCGGGTCTGCACCACTTTGAGCTCTGTTAAATGTCTCGTTTGGATTCGAGGCAGATCCACTAGCAAACTGCAATGTATAATCAATTGTCCAACTCAAAGGACCATCACCTCTTTGATATAGAGAGAAGGTAACACCCTTGATAGTTCCATAATCCAGATTTACAAGTCTGGATGTCAATCTACCAGATTGATCACGAGAAACTTCAGTTCCTGCCAGATCTCTAATATCTTTTGAGAATAGTGTCAGGTCTAATCCAAGTGTTTCAGTTAAACCTTGTTGTAACCCTACTTCGAACTGTAAAGTCCTTTCTGGCTTTAATGATGCATTACCATATGAAATTGAAGCAGCCTGAGGATTAGCTTCAAACTCATTATTTGTATATAAAAGATTTAATTGAGGGGTCTGGAAGAATAATCCAGATGAAAACCTCATCACACCAGTTTCAGAAATCGGAAATGCTATCCCTAATCTAGGGCTTACCTGAAAAGAGTTTGAAGCTGCTACTCTGTTTGAAACAGAATCGCCAGGTGCACCATTCGGATCAGGAATTCTTGCAGCTGTTGCCTGAGATAAATCTACTGGTACAACAAAATCAGGTTCAAAATAATCAAATCTTAATCCTGCATTCACAATAAGGTTTTCAAATTCCAACTTAACCTGTGAATAACCTGCCGTTTCATAAGGCTTCACTTCCAAGCTGCTATTGCTAAATGGACTATCAGATCTGATTGGTTCTAACAGAGCATTTGTTGTAATCCCAAATGATTCGTTATCTAAGCTATGGAATCGAGCTGAAACGCCCGTTTTGAACAATACAATATTGTTAATCTGGGAAGTATAATCAGCCACAACAGTGTGGCTTTTTGTTATACCTTGAGCTGAGAACAAATCATTCCCCCCCATATTGAAAGCATCCTGACCTTGCTGGCTGGATAATTCCGGACCTACATATCTTGAATCAAGAATGGTTGCAGTTGCATCATCGTATAACCTGCTTTCTCCCTTATCACTTAAATAGCTATAAGAAAGGTTAGCAAAAGCATTTTGCCCTATAGTATATCTTAAACCAACAATGTGGTTCTGAGACTGATTGTAATACCTGTTTATGCCATCCGGGTTGTATTTATAAGCATGGTTGTAGTTCCTACCATCGCCATCCTGTAAAAACACATTATAGTCCAATTTCAAACGACTATTGAATTCATATACAAATGAAGCATTAATAGATAAACGTTCATTGCTATTAAGCTCTTCATAATCTCCAGAACCACTGGATTGTAATAACCATGTTTCAGGTGAACCGTTCGCTAAACCAAATTGAAGATCAGTTGGCCTAAATAAATCTCTACCTATTAAATAGCCCGGATCTTTCACGTATCTCACAGTAGCCTGAACACCAAGTTTATCTTTAATAATTGGGCCTCCAGCTGAAAACTGAACATCCCAATTAGCAAAAGTAGAGGCCGCTTCAGTATAGCTTACGCTTTCATTTGAAAAATCACTTGCACTTAAAAAAGAACCCGCACTCACATCTCTGGAGACAAATTCAAGTTGTCTGTCACTCACAATAGTCCCAGAATAGGCAAGAAAATTTGCTGACCATTCTGGGGTTACACCTTTAGTTACAATGTTTACAACCCCGCTTAATGCCTGACCATATTCAGCATTGAATACACCACTAATAACCTCCAAACTGGAAACCATGTTTTGTTCCACTTCAAATGAAGCGTTGTTATTAAATGCATTGTTAATTGGTACACCATTTACTAAATAAGAAACCTCACCTTGTCTACCTCCTCTAAAGTGGCCATCAACAACACCTGCTTGTTGGTTAATAGCTTCCCCAATACTTACAACCGGTAACTCCTCAAGTTGCTCAGCACTAACATAGGCTGTTGTTGTAGTTCTATCTTTCTCTACTATAGGGCGTTCTGCCGTTACTATAATTTCCTGACCTTCAATCACTTCTTCCTGCATGGTCACGTTTACTTCTGTCGTCTTGTCAACCTGAACGACTACTTTTTCAACTTTTGTAGTAGCAAAGCCAATGTAGTTAAATACAATTGTGTAGGTACCGGGATCTAGATTTACCAATGTGTAATTCCCGTCTACATCTGTTAAAATTCCTTTTGTTGTACCTTCTATAACAACCTGAACCCCAATTAATGGTTCACCTGAATCATCAATTACTTTACCGGCAATTTTACCTTTGGTACCGGCTAAAAGAGCAGTGGAAGTGATAAATAGAGTAGCTATTAAGATAGCTTGAAACTTAGTGAGTAATAGTTTCTTCATAATTATGGAAAATTAAATCAGGCGCAACACAATGGTTGCGCCTGATGGATATTGAATGTTGAGAATAATCTAACTTATTTGATAAGCATCATTTTTCGTGACTGTACGAAAGATGGAGTGCTTAATCTATACACATACATTCCTGAAGAAAGACTAGACGCATTGAATTTTTGACTATGCTGCCCCGATGTCATTCTTTCGTTTTGTAGCAGAGTTGCTACTTTTTGACCAAGCATATTAAATACTTCAAGCGTTACTTCGGTAGTAGTACCTAATGTAAAGTTGATGTTTGTGCTCGGGTTGAATGGGTTTGGATAGTTTTGATCTAAGGTAAATACTTCCGGAGCAGTATTGTCTTCGCCTTCGTTTGATACAACAAATCCTGCATCAATACCAGCAAAAGCAACTACAGTCCATTTAGCGGGAGTGTTCCACCAAGTGTCATCTCCACCTTTTTTAGACCAACCGATCTGAGTATCTCTAGCCGTATCATCATTATCGTTAATTGTAACGTTGAATGGATAAAGAGTTACTTCTTCTCCGCTTGGGAAATCAAAAGCTTTATCTTCTGTTTCGCCACCACTTAATTCAATAGTGCTTAATACAGATAACGTACGGTATCCTGTAGCAGAGGCATCAAAGATTGTTTGTGAGTTAGGAACTTCACCATCAACATTTGCACCACCACCGTTAGCATGAATGAAGCCAGCACCATCAGAAAACTTACCGCCTCTGAATTGGTAATCTGGGTCAGCACCACTTTCAAAGTTTTGGTGAGTAGAACCCTGTATGAAAGAAGCAGGAGTATAATTAGCAAGTCCCATTTCCCAGCTATCAAAGTTCCAGGCTCCACCTGACCCCGTAGCTACAGAAGCAAATACTTGAATATCGTCTGTTACTTCAGCATAAACGATCAAGGAATTGTCAGTTGGATCAAAACCAATCCAGTATTTACTGGAAATGTCATCATCACTGTCTCCACCAGTTCCATTTTCAACTACTTTACTGTCACCAGCAATAGTAAATGGTTGGTAACCATCAGGAAACATTCCCGCCATAGTTGCTGCATCAGGAATAGCATCTGCTTCTAAAGCACTAAAAACAGCATCAACAGCATCTGTACTAAGTTCTGTACCATAATAAGGAGATACTTTGATATCAGAAGTAATAGTACCTGAAGCAGGATCACTTTCAGAACCAAAATTAGAAGAAGCTGTTACAGCGTAGAACGCTTCAAAACCATTTGCATAGTTTGGATGAGGTGCAACTAATTCATGATCGAAAGATAAGTCACCATCAAAAGCAACTGAACCAAGAGCTTCAACACCATCAGCAAGCACATCAGTAATAGCTGATTCACTGAAATAAACGTTGTATCCACCAACATTTTCGCCAGCATCCCAAGAAATAGTATTAACACCTGCTTCGTTTGCTACATCAATAGAAGCAAGAGCTGCAGGAGCCGCATCAACTAATTGCTCAGGTGGAACACCAATAGACATGTAATCTAAATAAATAGAACCACCAATACCGCCCGCATGATCAATGTGGCGACCGAAATACTTGATAGAATTCCACTGAAATTCCATAAAGTTTGGATCTGTAGGACCATCAAATACACCAGCAGCTGAACCAGCAGCCCAAGCACCGTCATAACCCCAGTTTGCAAATAAAGAATCAACTTCTACATCAAGAGCATCACCATTTAGCTTCTTACCAGCTTTAGCTGAATCTAAAGCAGCATATGTTGATGGAGGTAGCGGAATAGCAAAGTCGTGCCATTGCTCGTTATGAGCCCAATCCGGGATTCTCCATCTCATACGGAAAGGAAGATCTTCACCAAGAAGCCCACCATTTTCAGTATCAAAGGCAACGATAAAATCGTTTTGAAATATATTTAGAGAGTCAGACCATAGTCTAAAGTATAGAGTATCTGTTTCTCCATAATTTTCTCCGGTAGCGCCTGAGGCATCAACACCTACCGTACCTGCTTCACCGTTTGTAGACCATCTGAAACCTCTTTCAGACCAGTCAGCGTATCCAATTTCGTAAACCTTGTTGCCACTTGTTGGATCGAGAGGGTCATTTG
This sequence comes from Internoretia fryeana, assembly GCA_036784875.1. Taxonomy (NCBI): domain Eukaryota; class Phaeophyceae; order Ectocarpales; family Acinetosporaceae; genus Internoretia; species Internoretia fryeana. The sequence goes on along the minus strand of JAYMFV010042042.1, from coordinate 1,500 downwards.
TTACACTTCCATCTGATTCTGGAATCTGTACGTTTAAACCATCAATAAAGAATACAAACTTTCCATCTTCGAAAGATGCATTCTGAGCATTTGTTACCACAGAAAAGCCAGCCATTATCAACAATCCCAAACAAAGGGTGGCAGCTTTTTTAATTGTAGCTTTCATCATGTTTTTCCTGATTTCGTTAGTGTTATCTCTTCACGATTATTTAACATTTTGGATATGCTATATATACATGTCCAATGTGAAATATTAGAAGAGATTTATTTTATAGAAACCCTTCCAAAGAAACAACTAGAAAAAGCGAAAATTTTCGGCTAATATGACAGGATTTCTCTTTTCTATGAGAAAAATTCTCATACACACCCTTAAAAGCGCTTCCAAGCCTTAATTAGTAAAATGAATTGATTAATTAATTTTGAAAGCGCTTCTTTTTTTGCGCAAAATTCTTACATTCGGGTATAAAATTTTTCACACGCTTAATTATAATTATCTCAGCTGCAATTAGTTACAAATGATTAAAGCCACATTACAAGATATATCGGAACGAACAGGCTTATCTGTTTCAACCGTTTCTAGGATTTTAAGAGGAGAATCCAAGACTAGTTCTGAAAATGTTGAGCTCACTATCAGAACTGCTCAAGAAATTAATTACCCAATTAACACTCGCGTGCTGAATGGGAAGTATAATTATAAAGATAAACTACAGGTTGCCTTAATTACTTCGTTTTATCCTGATGAATTTTATTCTACATTTTTCCATGGTTTTAACACGGCTGCTGAGCGTTTGGATATTAACCTTTCGCTGCATGTCTTTAACCCTGAAAAAAATTCTCTGCACGAGTTCATAACTGAATTAAGTTTTAACTCAATTGACGCAGCGATCCTTTTTCTACCTACTCTTCAGGAACATGATTATGAAGTCCTGTTAAAAGAAAGCCCTTCCGACTTTGTAATGCTATCTGTTGCGCCTTTGTTTAATCCAGTATTGGATACTATCACTTTTGACTCTTATCGAGGTGGCTTTATTGTAGCTAAACACTTTTATGAAAGAGGGTATCATAAAGTAGGTATTATTACGGGACCGGTTAACAAGAATGAATCTTTACTACGTAAAAACGGGTTTCTTGATTTTATAAATCAGAAAAGTGAAATGGAACTAATATGGAATTTTGAAGGTGATTATAGTCTCAGTGCCGGTAAGTCAGCTTTTGAGACATTCGACAGGCTAAGTGAAAAGCCCAGGGCAATTTTTTCCAGTAATGATTATATGTGCCTTGGTTTCCTGGAGCAAGCCAGTAAGAAAGCTGTCCAGGTACCCAGAGAAGTGGCTATTGCCGGTTACGATGACTTGCCTATCTGTAGCTTTGTTCACCCATCAATTACATCAGTGCACACTGATTATGAGATTCTTGCTCAAAAGGCGTTCAGCATTCTTAACGAAAAGTTTGAGACTTCAAGTCTGCACAATGGGATACTAAGTATAATACCAGTATCAC
>JAYMFV010040940.1:0-11736 GCA_036784875.1 Internoretia fryeana | reverse complement strand
AAATCATTTTAATATCAATATCACCCAATAAAATCAATATATGGTTGAACCATATGTAACCATATATCGACCATATACTGAAAAAAGACTTGTTTTCACTTCCAAATCATAGAGCTGGTCTCAGAAACACGATTTTTTGCTCTTTGATGGGTCGGTAACAAGAGGCATAATGAAAAAAAAAAAATCTTGTCATCGTTTTTTCTCACTGTTTCCGAGCGACCAAAAGAGAAGGAAAGACGGGGTTGTGGTCAAAAGAAAACAACAAGTCTTGTTTTTTTTTATTTCTATGAACAGCGTGAATCTGAATTTATATTTGTTTTTGCTTTCGAAACTTGCCTCGTTCCTTGACGCTTTTTTTTGTCTTCGAATACTTACGCACACGGGACGAGAATAACGGTATACTAACGCTAGACAACGACATGAAATCGTCGAGCGGGGAAATAATAGCCGTGTACAATATATTAATTGGCAGTATCACGTATATGTAATAGGTTATGAGCCTCTCACAGCCTACGGTTATATATTCACTTCAAGTCACGAGTGAAAATATATATCGACGAATGAATGTGTATTTATTCACTTCCAAGCTCGAGTGTGAGCTTAAAAAGAAAAAACGTTTGTTTGTGTTGTCCCCAACACAGGACTTACAATTTGACGGGGCGAGCAGAAATCGCTATTATTTCATCAACGGCCGTAGGAAACAAATACCGACACAATATATTCGGGGAAACATTGTCTTTTTTCTTTCCAGTGCATCAAGAACCCGTAAAATTTAAAGTGTTGCTCGAAATTATATCGTACAATAAAAATGTTTCGTTCCCAAGCGCCACGATTTCGCCGAAAAAACGATATATTGTTTTTTTTAACGCGTAGAAAAACATGTAGAACGCATTTTGAAACCGAATTCTTCCAAGGAATTTATTCACTCGAAAATTGGTGGCTAACTAAATATTTTTCTTTGAGGGAAACCCACACTCGATGCGGAAATACAAAAAAAATGGCTTTGTTTTCTTTTAAACACCAACAACTGGGTCACTTGAACCAAAAAAAAAACAGTTGTGGTGTTGGAAATGAAATGAAAATATGTTTTTGTAGCCCAAAATATCAGTGAGTGGGTTGATCTCGCTTGTCATCGAACACTTACCAAAAACAATACCTGAACAAATATCGAACACCATATAGACACCAAATTTTCCAAAATTTCCCCAGCACCAAGGTACATTTTTGTGAGGGTCGGGTTGGTTGTTCCGAAATCCAAAGACACCGGCAAACGCCCTGTCTCCAGGCGCATCTCCCTACGTAAAGCTTTTATATTTATTTTTATTCTTTGGCTTTGAAACCGAAACAAACCAGGATTACTTGTTTCCTTGAATGCGTGGAAACTGACCCTACGATTCCGAATATCTCAACGGATTTGGACAGATCTCGGAATTTGCCAGGTGATTAATATTTGTTTTTTTTTAATATTTGAAATTGATGGACTTATCGGCCACAAACCGGATCTGGAAGGTCAACTTGGTTCCTTTTAAACGTGAAAACTGCCCCTCCCTCCCTACAATTTTAAAACAGAATGCGGCAAACGATTCCTCTCATCAATCCCCAGGTGTGTATTTTTTTGTTTCCTGAGTGTTATGGAGCGCTGAGTACACAGGCTCTATATAGAAAATAGTTACTTAAGCTTTAGTTACACGCAAGGAATCTCAGGATTCTTTTATTGCACAGATCTCCGTAGAGGCTTGGTGTGAACGATATAAAACACTTGGAACTTTGGACGAGAACGTAAGTGCACCCCCAAGTTTTGATGTATAGCCAGTTTTTGTTCACTCCAAAGTTACCTGTGTGCGGGGGAAAAAGATCTAGTTTTTTTTACTATATACCGCGCAGAATGAACGTAAATTTCATTTTGACACGAGTGAGTCACATCTATTTGTAAGAGGCTATGAGCCTCTCACAACCGTACCTAGGGTCGTATATTCATTTCGAATCATGAGTGCGAATGTGTGGTAGTGTGGAGGCGCTTTGAAAAAAAAAACATGTATATGTAGCATGCAGTTGAAATCTTGAGTGCGGGTATAAGAAAATAAAATGAAGTGTCTTGTTGTCCCAAAACAGGAATTCAAATTTGACAGAAATCGATTTTCATCAACGGCCGTAGGAAACAAAAAAAGCAAGCAATTCCGTGCTAACAAATACATGCTTTTATTTTCCGGCATGTTTATTAAAGAATGAGAATTAAAATGTTTCCAGTGCTTACAAACCCCGTCAAAAAACAAGTGGTACTCGAAATTATGACCTCAAATCTACGTTTTCATTTCCACGCGCTTAAATTTCACCGTAAAATGATACGTTATTTTTATGCGGCGAAAAACAGACAGAACACATTTGCGAAGTGTTATAGTATGGCAATATATGTATCCACTGGAAAATTGTGTCAGGGAAATAAAAATAGTAGGTTGGGAAAAAACCACACTCGACGGCGAAAAAAAAAAGTAGCAGTGGTATTTTCTTCAACACGCACAATTGGGTCCCTTTCCGTGTGGTGTTGAAAATAAAATAAAATAATAGTTTTTGAAACCTGGCAAACTTGGGCAATTCACCGGGGGTTTTATTCACAAAAATAAACTTTTGTGCTAGGAATTTAACATGTTTATTTTTTACCTTGCAGGGTTAGGGCCCTAGTAATTACATATAGAAGGCTCTCTCTGCCTTGCACATCATCGAAAAAGATGCGCGGGTACGTGAGACAATCAAACGCCAAACTACATGCGATAGGTGGCGGAAGAGAGACAGAGAGAGAGAGAGAGAGGAATAAGGCGTGGATCCGAGAGTATATACGTTATTCACTTGGGCTGTTTGATGTCTTTTTATTTGAAAAATCGAAACTTACTCGCGCTGCGTGCCGCCACTCCGAGAGATACGCATACATACATACATCCTCCTTTCCTGTGTGTGTTGCGTCTCTCCTCTCTCTTTGAAATTTGCGGCGGAAGCCAATCTTGTAGAAAACAACCCACTATATTTTTCAAAATTTTAACACATCAAAATATTTATACTGCTACCGCCGAGTAGATAAGTTTGACGGGATATATAGTCACTTGAAAATTGTGTGCGGTAGCGGCGTAACCGAAAGAGTTTTTTCAGGAAAAAACCACACGTGCTTAACCCCGGTGGTGTGGGAAATAAAAAAAGCATTGTAGTTTCTTAACCCCGCCACTTGGGCAATGTGATGTGATACATTTTGTTGAAGACGGGCAGTGAAATGGCAGATTATAACTCGTCTTTTATAGTAATTTTTAAAAAGTAATTTTTTGCCCAGCAACTTCCACCTTTTAGGGCTGTCGCACTTGTGTTATTTTACCGCGGTGAAATATTACCCTGAAAAATCAGGAATGCAATGGCGCCCCGCGCAGTTGAATCCTTGTGTCCTTTAATCTTGTCTTCTCTTTTCCTCGAAGGAACAAGCGAGTGACAAGATCTCTCTCTCTCTCACCAACCCCGACATCTTTCCGAAACCGAAAATATCAGACCGCTTGTCCGATACCATGTAACCATATCCTTGACACACAAAAATCAACAACAGAAAAAATAATAAATAAAAACATAAAACAACAAACGCAGGAAAAAACACACACATATATGTAATATATATGTGCGTTTTTATAATTAATTATTTACTCCGTGTATTGTGGCAAAGACAAATTTTGGCAAAATACTTATTATACACACACAACAACACCAGCAGCAGAAAAAAAAACACACACACACAGCAGCAGCAGAAAAATACAGCATCAACAACATCAGCAAAAACAAAACAATAACAAAAAACACACACTCTACAACATCCAAAACAGCACTAAAAAAGAGCGTGGCGGCGACGATCCGCGGCACCGTGTTGAGAGCGACCTGCAAAAGGTGTGCGAGACGAGCCACGAGCCACAAGCGAAGGAAATCGGGGGGACGGAGATTAACTTTGAGGAAACAAAAAGAACCCGCTCGAGCAGCATCATCAAAACTCACAGGCAATATGGCTGCAAAACTTATGAGACAAACAACAGCGCGAAAACCGATAGAGAATTTAATACAGGGCAAAGACAAACTTCACAAAATACGGCGTCAAAAAAAAAACTCCAGCTTGAATGCATCTCCTGCAGATAGATGCCATCCCCTTTAGAACTGCAACATTTAGGTAGTGGAAACAATGTTCAGAGAGAGTGGATCATAGAAACCATAGTAGTCCGAACAGGCCGCGCATCCAAACAAAGCAACTCGTCTTGTTGTAAACGAACTCCATTTAACTCCCTCTCTAAACGAACTCCATTTAAAACAAAACTATACTCCGAGTGAAACGTGACCAATAGAATGCAAAGCGAACGAATAAAATAAGGGTGGAGCAAAAGAAACGTGAGAAAAATGTGAAAATATGTCGTGAATGAAATCAGATTGAAACGAGTTCGTACGGAATGTGGAAGTGAATGGTTGTGTATGAAACGTGAATGAATTGGGGAAGAAGCGTTCAAGCAATTGTGAATGTAAATATTAAAAACACATATGAAACGAAATGAAATGTATATACTCAAATATCCATTCCATCAAAATTAGGTAATGGTGGCATCGTCCTGTGAAGAGCGGTGGGGGACAAATGAAATAGAGAGAGGAAAGACGCGAGCCAGAGAAGCGGATATTCGTGAAACGGGGCATATGCACGCAAAAAGAAAACACACGGAGCGTGAAAAATAAACGAAAACGAAAAGGCTGTTTCCTTATATTCGCAAATATCATGATATGCTGGTACCCCTCAACCCTAACCCAAACAAATACTGCAACTAAAGGGTGAAAGAATGAAGCGTGAAAAACAGAATGCAATGCGAACGAATAAAACGAGAGTGAGGCAAAATACACTGGAAAAGAGCCGCAAGTAAAATGTGAAAACACGTCGTTGACTAAACGGAATCAAAGGAATGGTGACTGCAAATATTACAAAACAAAATGAAAGGAGAATGAAACGGGATTAAACGTTCCAAAAATGAAGTGGGATGTACACGGGACGCTACCGTTCATTCGTATGTCATCCACACACACACAACAACAACAACAACAACAACAACAACAACAACTAAAACAGCAACCGATATAACAGCATAGCTTCAGCGACAACAGCAGCAGCAAACACAAAACAGCGGCAAAAATGAAGATAAAGAAAACACATATTTACAACACCAAAACTTACAGATCAGTATGCATCAACCACAGCTGAGGAATGATATCATCGAGAGACGCAGAGACAAGAACAAAACCAAAACGTGTCGGAGCGAAAAACGAGAGAGATTATAACAACCTTCTGATATACACGAAAACAATCGCCACGAATAAAACAAGCAACAGAACAAAAAGGGAGGCTTTCCGAGCCAACAGAAACAAGGCAAGGGGGGGGGGTTAGGACGACGATCTCGTTAAAATACAAATATTGCTACAGCAGGATCGTGCATTTTGGAAACCAAGAAGAAACAAAAAAACACAAGAGAACAAAAATTAAAACAACTGAGAAAAATAAAATAAAACACGACGCAAAACAAAAGGGGATAGAGGGGTTTTTTTTTGCTCGTTTTGTGACGCTGGGGACCGCCATTTTCAAAATGGAGACAGAGAGAGACAGGATTGAAATCCGACAAGGAGGCACACGACAAAGGGGGAAGAAAACAAGAAAACATAGGACATAAAAGCGGAGGACGTCTGATCCTCTAGTGGTACACAGCCTCTCTCGTACGCCGAACTATAAACATGCAGTGAACAATAAAAAAATAAACAACTTGCATGAAAAACAGGACGAAAATACAAGAGTACATCTAAAATACACGCGCTGACTTATGTCGATTTATAAGAGAAACTGCAAAACCAACAGTTTCAGACTGCAAAGCCTGACTAGAAGCTCTACAGTCTCCCTGGTCTTTTGAAAACCGCGAGAATCAACAAACAGCCTGAAATACAAACGGATATAAGTGTGTGTATATCGGAGACGTTTTGTGTTTTTCCATGGCAGATATAAGGTAGAACACAGTGGTTTCACGCTCTCGAAAAGACCATCCAACCACCACGCGTCATGCCTTTCGAGACAGAGCACGGCAGGCAGGCAAGGTTGAAAGCAGAAAAATGGGAATATGTAAAGCAAAGCAAGCGTTTTTGTAGAAAACCAATGCAAATTAGGCAACAGGTATCTCGAAAGGAAGATCCACACTTGAGAGGCACACATAAAATAGTTCTCCCACCTGACCTACCTGTAGCCAAGTGCGCCGCGACCGATCCTGCCCCTCAGCCTCCCTCGCCTTATCCTCGTCCGCCGCCGCCTTAACCCGCAACGCCTACAGTTCTTCCCGCGCGCGCTATTCACTCTCCTTCGCGCCCGCGGCCTCTCGCGAGAGAGCGGACACCTGGACTGGGGGGCGTGGCGGACGATGAGCGGGGATGGGAGGGCTCAGTATCGTGTGCATGCCGTAGTCATTCGACACTACTTTGCTTGGCACGAAGCGCGAGGCTGTTCGGCGAGTCGCATGAAGGGGGTGAGTGTCCGATGTCTTCTACCGTATACGACGACACGAGATAACACACCCTGGTACAACGTTTTTTGGAATTTAAAAATATTATCACCGGGGTGTGATATTCTGTGGGGGCGGGGGGGGGGGGCGTGCTCAATTGGTGCTTGCCTTAGTCGTGTGACCATTGACCACGCATCCCTTTCGAGACGGAGCACCGTTCCTACTCCTACTAGAGGCGCCATCAATCCACGAAGGTTGTCGGCATTAAAAGTATGAATAAGTCTTGTTTCAGCCGCCCCCGAGTGTTTTCTCGTATGATATTGTTAACATTTATTATTATTGTTAGTACTAACCCTAATTTTATCGTCATGATTACTATTGGAACTATTTTAAATCTAATTAGTATTATCACTGAACCACCCGAGAGGTTGACAGTTTCAAGGCCCAAACAAAAACAAGTAGGTGATTTTTTCAAGGTCGAACCGGTTTTGGTTTGGAACGGGGCATTGAAATGTTTCTAGTTGGTTTCGCACAGCAGCAGGAGTTGCTGCTGTGTGGGGGAGGTACCGCGCGGATACGTGTCCATCATGTAGCTTAACCGAGCAAGCAACCAGGCAAGTGGTCGCGGTTCGCACGAAGATGTGCTGTGACAGAGAGTATAACCCCCTGCACACGACGTGAAATTCGCAAAGAGCATACCAGCTACCACCCGAGACAACGCTACCGTGTATGTATCAGCGCGGGCCCACGACGGTGTTTCGGCCACCGAAACGCTGCCTGTCGCGATCTAGTTGGACCCTAGGCCATAATCGATGTACTCCTTCAACCATTCCGTCCACGTCCAGCCCTAAGCTACACGCACCTCTGCTTGCGCTGGTTATATAACCCCCGTGCGTTTTAGGACGCACACGGGTGTACGTGACACGTTCTTCACACCCACACAAAATACTTTGAAAAATTTGAAGAAGGTTTCCTCCCCCCCCACTGTTTCTAGCCTCGCCTCTCTCTCTCTGCCTTGCAGCTAAGCCAAAAGGAATCACGCTCGTCCGACTCACCAATAAGTACTAGTTGGCACATACGTGGGATCCGTTGAAGCAGCAGCCGCAGTAGGCGAAAACGTAAAGTCCGTGGACGCGGCAGCCGTAGGTGAAAACGTGAACTCCGTAGACACAGCAGCAGCCGTAGGCGAAAAGGTGAACTCTGTGGATGGAGCGGCGGAGGGCGAAAACGTAGCATCCGTCGGCGAAACCGTGAAATCTATTCCTCCTCGCGCCCGTGACGCGGAGGGGCCACTCGTGGAACTCCTGCCTCCGAGAGCGCTCCAGGTCGTCCGCCTCGGCAGCCCTCAGCGTATCCTTCGACTCCCCGAGCGCTTCCTGCAATTCGGAACATAAAATTTCCGTCACGTGTGAAGAGGAGAACCAAATAGAAGAAGAAAACAAACGCGAGCAAAAGGGTTAGCAAGTACTTGCCTGAATACCTGTATATAGCGTCCGGCGGTTATCTAAAACAATGCGTGTGTTACGGTGGGCAAAAACAAAAGTATCAGATCCACATCATGAATGAACAGACGTAGCAGTAGTAGAAGTAACAGCGTCCTCAACGAGAAACACCAAGGCATTTCACTCCTGCTCAATCACCGCTCGCTCGCTCGCAGACAGATGAAAAGGACACAGCCAACAACAGCGGGAGGCAGGGAGGTAGGTAGCTATGGCTATTTTTACACATTTCTTATGGCGCCCCGCGCGCCGCCCCGCGCGCACACGATCTGGTGAATGGTAGAATGGCCTAACAACAAGAACGACAAGACCAAGACAAGACCAACAACAACAACAACAACATAAACAGGGAGGACGCGATCATGCTTCGCTTTCGCGCCACAACCGTTCCGCTCCTACACGAAACAGCCACGACAACACATTGTATGGTCTGACCCCCGCCCGAAGACAAAAACAAACACGCGCAATAAAATCGCTTAGAGACGGGGGGGGGGGGGGGGGGTTCCGTGACTCGTTTCCGCTTCCGCGTCGCACTACGAAAAAACGCCTCCACACGAACGCCACCAAATAAACAATAAAACGACACACCACGCGGAGCACGCACACACACACCTGTTTGACAGCCACGACCGCGAACTCCGCCGCCTTGCCCCCCGCCATCAAGCCCTCGCACGGCGACGCCAGCGGCCCCAGGGCAACGTGTCCCTCGAGCACGAGGGGGGGCCAAAGCGGTCACCACGTACTGGGCCGCCTATTTTTGGGGTTCAGTTCCGAGGAGAGGCGCGAGTATTTTCCCGCACAACGGAGAGCCAGACAGACAGGCAGACAAGATAAGACAGATAAAACATCAGTGGTGGGACGGCGTTGCGGGTGGGAAAGGAACACGACGAGAAGTGCGACGCAGCAGCAAACATTTGGTGGCAAAAACAAAAAAGGGCCAATCGACCAAGATTCATCGAATCAAACCACCGAGAGAGGCGAGGCAGCAGCAAGCAAGCAAGCGGGCAGGGAGCAACACAAAGAGACGACCCAACCACCCCACCTGGGCAGCAAGCAAGCAACAAGACAAGCAAGAGACGCTTCACCAACACACCCCCACCCAACCACCCACCTGAGGCACGTCGATGCAGACATCGGGTACGGAATCCAGCACGTCCCCGAACGCCTTGACGAGGGCCTCTTTGCCCAGGGCGCCGTCCTTGGCGCCCGCCGCCAGCACCACCGCAAGCGCAGGGTCGCGGTGCTTCTGCTTCCGCTCGAAGGAGTCGCCCACGGCCCCGGACACGGCTGGGTTAGCCTAACCTGTGTGCGTGTTCGTGTGCGTTTTGATTAGTGTGTGTGTGGGCGTGTTCGTGTGCGTTTTTATTAGTGTGGGTGGGTGGGTGTGGGTGTGCGTGTGTGTGAGAGAGAGCAAGGGAGAGAGAGAGGGAGAGAGAGAGATTTTCGTGCGTTGTGGTTTAGAAAGAGTCGAAACACAGTAATTTACGGTGGTATGTATGGCTTGAGTACAGGAATCTGGGAAGGATGGTTGGCCCCGGCGGGGTGGGGGGTCAAAACTCGCGCGCGGGAACATACCTCTTTGGTGCCAACCCAACAAACGGTATTACTCATTGCAACGCTAAGACTAACAGAGGTATGTGGCCATTCTAAGCCGCCTCTGAAACCCCGACCCCTTGGGCCAACGAAAGGATAAGAGTCTTTGGCTACCGACGTAGATCTTGGCTACCGACGTAGATAGCTTGTTAGAAGGGTAGGAAGGACAACGCGACGGGGTTTTTAAAACAAAAACAATACGTACTGTAGGCCTCCTGTTTACTGGCACCGGCGATACTATTGCCATAGCGGTCCTCTCACAGAGGGGACGGAGGAGCCATGCCGAACGGTCCACACGAAAAACAAATGTGGAAGCTAAGAGGGAGGAGTCGTTGCATTGCGTGCATTGGCGCGCGGATCGAATCTCCAAAAAAAGGAAACTGCTACCCTTTCCCTACAGCAGCAGTAGCATAGCATCCAAAAAAAAGTAAAAAAAGCAAGCACACGCACACTAGCAATAATAATACAAAATACGTCACGATAACGTTGGCTGCGTGCCTGCCTGCCTGCCGACTTACCCTGAGGACTGCTTGATCCACCTCCGGGAATCCCTTGCCATGTCCGGAGGGGCCTAGCGCAGCACCTCCGTCGCCGTCCGCAGCCACGCCGACCCCGGTTCGGCAAGGGCCCGCCGCAGCAGCAAACGGAAGTCGGCTGCTTGACTCGAGCCTGGCGTGTCGCGTGAGGGGGGGGGGGGGCGGCGGGGGTACTCAATTGATGCTTGCCTCAGTCATGTGACTATTGACCACGCATCCCTTTCGAGACGGAGCACCGTTCCTACTCGAGGCACCATCAACATTTTGGCGCTGTGGCGCGGGTAGGGGGGGAGACAATCGAGACAATCTCGAGGCAATCGAGATACTCGAGTCAACACGCGGAGACGGAGCGGAGTCCGAGCCAAGAGCGGGAGAGGGGGGTGACGGAGTTGCGTTGCAATCACTCCGATCGGACCGAGTATAAAGAATACACACAATACAAAGACCGAGCGGGTGGATAACCTGAGATCACGCTTCTGCTTGGCCCGCTGCATTCTTTCTATAATTCTAGACGATTTCCCACAATTCTAGACGCTTTTGTATCGGCCATGGGCAACGTAGTCATGCCTCCTCTAGCAACTGCCGTATACGACGACGGTGTATGCCACACACCCTTGGGCCACTACCACCACTACCAAGAGGGTATGCCAGGGCCAAAAAGGGTGAACGGCATCGGAAACATGTCAATATGAAGAGCTTTCCGAACGCATCGTTAGGTATTGGGCACCCTCTTTAGGTAGTACAAGTAGAGCAATGACCCCCCCCCCCCTTCTCTCACTCACCATCTTCCGCGAGGAGGAACCTTTCCGCAACAGTCATGAGTGCATCCACTCCCGCCGCCGCCGCCGCCCCCGCTCCCGCCGCCGTCTCCTTTGACCGGCGGTCACTACCCGCCGATGACGCCACAAGCCTCGGGACGAGAAACTTCTCGTAGAACTCCGCCGCCGCGTCTCGAGACAGCACGCCCCTCGCGGTCTCAACGACACCGCCGCCGCCGGAGAAGAGGTCGGGGCCCCGCCGCATGCAGAAAATACCGTCCATGCCGAGGACGCCCGCTACGCTCGACATGAAGGCCACGAGAGGAGTGTCGCGCGGAGGTATCGCCGAATCGCACCATTGATGTACGCCACGGCGGTTGGGTGAGGTGGGAAGGACAAGGTAGGTTGGATGGACTGGAGTAGTGACGCGGGCACGCTGTGAAGCGTGCAGTAAAACGCCGCGTGTGGTATGGATGGAAGTATAAAACTCTAGACTACAGTGCGCGGCGGAGCCCTCCTTTTACTTTTTCTGGCGTTGCGCCGGCATGCAATCAATCAATCAGTCGGTGTCATCTAAAACAAACAGACTTTTAGGTAACCTCTTTCACTACATCAGAAGTAGAAGAACAAGAACAACAACAACAACACCCGTGCAAAACTCACAGACCCCGTGACTGAAAATAAATACCTCCCCACACCACCGCCCACCGCTCACCGCCCCTTCCTCCGCAACCGCGACGGGGTCGACGTAGCCTATAGCCGCGACGCAGTGGCGAAAGAGAGCCCGGTAGACTCCCCGCAGCCCTCCGCCATCGCCATC
>JAYMFV010039834.1:0-11799 GCA_036784875.1 Internoretia fryeana | reverse complement strand
GTCTGCAGAGCCAACGACGAAGAAAATCTATATTGGCAGAATGCTGCATGATATGACATCAATCGAAATCACACCCCGATCAGGTGGTTAGATGGGTTTGTCCTAGCCAAGCTGACCTTTTTAAATCAGAATTAATTTGAAAGCCGCGTATCACTTATTCCAGCTATATACAGGGAAGGTTTAATCAGTTATTATGTACGTTCGAAGTTTACTATGGGAAATTTAAAAAAAGCATTTTATTGCACGCGTTCGCTCTGTGGAGCGATTGCGTGTCTAATAATCGTTCATTCTGTTGCGACGGGTGAACACTCTGTTCAGTCCCCGAACGCTCGGCTTGAACTGACTGTTTACGAAGACGCTGGGAAGGTCATGTATCGTGTTGAAGCCGACGGCCAACCGCTGGTGACTGCATCGCGCATTGGATTGCAATTTAAACTGCCCGGTGAAGTGAAAGCAGTGAATCCATCCTGGACGCTTGCCACTGCATCGGTCTCTGAGCGAGCGATTGATGAAACTTGGGAGCCAGTTTTTGGTAAACGTGAAATCGTGAGTAATCAATGCCATGAAATCACGGTGCGGGCGGTTGCGAACCACCCGAGCCAGCTCGCAGTCGACGTGGTGGTGCGGGCGTATGACGATGGCGTTGCTTTCCGACAGGTGGCCGGCACAAAAGGCACAACGGTTCAACAACTCAATGGAATTAGTATCGATCGTAGTTTGAGCACCATCAACTTTATCAAGCCGCTAAACTGGTGGAGTTATCGCCGAGAGAAAGCTCCGTCTCAGCAAGGGAAAACCGCCGCGTATCCTCTCTTCACGGAAATGGGGAGTGATCGAGTGCTGGTGGTGACTGAAGGGCACTTGAAAGATGTAGGTGCGATGAAATTGAATAAGACTAAGCAAGGTCTAGAAATCGTCAGTGCCAATAAATTTAAACTACCCTCATTACCTTATACGCTGCCATGGCGCGTTATTATGGTGGGTGATACGGCGGGGCAGTTGCTCGATTCAGATTTAATTGTGAACCTGAACCCCAAGGCAGATAAGGGTAAATACGACTGGGTGAAGCCCGGCGTCTGCCTTTGGGACTGGCGGGTGTCCGGTTATACCACTAAAAATGGCTTTACCTATGGTCAAAATCCAGAGTCATGGGCGCGTTTGATCGATTTTGCTGCTGAGGCAGAGCTGCCTTATGTGATGATCGATGCGAATTGGTATGGGCCGGAACACCAGAAGACTTCGGACCCGATCAATGGTGGGCAGGCTGCGGACATCCGTAAATTGATTAAGTATGGTGAAGCGCGAGGTGTTGGACTCATTTTATATCTCAATCATATCGGTGCGGTTCGTGAGGGGATGGGGAAAGTCATGGCCGCTTATCAGAAATGGGGTGTCAAGGGCATCAAATACGGATTCATGAAGGCTCGGGGAGCCCAACAAACCGTGCTGGTGCATGAGGTCTCTGAACTAGCGGCGAAATACGAAATGCTGATTAACTATCACGACGGACCGCTCCCTCCAACCGGTGAAGAAGCTTATATGCCAAGTATGGCCAACCGTGAATTCTGTCATGCGCAGGCAGATCGGCTCACTAGTTTCACCGTCGAGGACTTTCTTGGTATGGTGCATGTAAATATGATGGCGGGTCCATTAGATATGAATAACGGCATGTTTGATTTGGATGCGCTAGCAACCAAGCCTCGCCCGAAAGTTCGGAAGCCGATCAATGTGACGATCACAGGCGAAGCCGCACGTACATTAATCACTTACAGCGGCGCATGGTCGGTGCTGATTGATTCCCCGGAATCCTACCGTGAACGCGCGGATCTCTTCCGCTTTATTAGCGCGCAGAAGATGCCTTGGGCTGAGAGCAAAACGTTGCAAAGTAAAATGCATCAGTATATATCGATGATGCGTCAGACTGGGGACAGCTACTTGGTGGGTAGTGTGACGAATGGGAAGGCGCGCGATTTGGAAATCGACCTCTCTTTCCTTCCAAAGGGTAAGCAATTTATTGCCACTATTTTTGAGGATGCGGCTGACGCTCATTTTATGAAGAAGCGTAACGCCTACACAGAGAGAACGCAGGTGGTCAGCTCAGAATCTAAGATTTTGGCAAAGATGGTTCCCGGAGGCGGACACTGCATGATCATCGAGCCGAAATAGTCATTGTACTGCGAAGAAACATACATCAGTAATGACCTGTCCGATTCTCGGACTTTGTCCCTGTGGTTACATTTTTTAGTGAAAGGGCGTCCGGCCTACGAGCTCGCTAAAGATCCGAATCAGATAGTGAATGTGACTGCGGACCTGAAGTCTGCTGACGCATTCAAACGTCATCAATCCATTCTCGAAAAATGGATACTAGAAACCAATGACAATGGCCAATCTTTAGAAGGCAGCGCTTCGCTTGCAGTGATAACTAGAGTATTTCTCAAAAGTCTTAGCTCTTTGAAACTCCCATCATCAACTGAGGAGGGGGACCCGAAGGCCGGGGTGGTTCTCTGATTCCCGCAAAGACTTTTGAGAAACAGTATAAGCGCTGGAAGGAAGAATGTGTGAATCCATAATATCAAAATATCAAATGATGAATACGTTAAAAAAGAGCGTGTGGACTTTCGTGGGGCTGGCGCTTGGTCTCGTCAGCCAAGCATCAGAGTTGCCGCAGAAACCGAATATCATATTCATTATGGCTGATGACTTGGGTCCCGGGTGGGTTGATTTTGACGGTAGTGATCCTAATATTCATACGCCGAATCTAGAGCGTATGGCGAATCGTGGGATGACCTTCACCAGAGCCTATGCCGCGGCGTCTGTTTGCTCGCCGACACGTGCTGCCTGTATTACTGGGATGTCGCCGGCTGCGATAAAGTTGACAACCCATATTCCAGGTGCGGCTGGTCGGCGTCACCCTTCGAACGGAGGGCCGGAGGATGCGCTATCCATTAATCAATTGCCGCTCGAATTACCCAGTTACGCGCGCGAGCTGAAGGACCACGGCTACGCGACCGCTTTTCTGGGGAAATGGCATCTTGCGGGGGAGGGATCGACTAAAACAAAGAATGGGATCGTCGACAGTCGTTATCATCCGGAGCACTTTGGGTTTGATAGTAATTTGGGAGGCTGTGCATATGGCCAGCCGAGATCGTGGTTTGATCCTTATAAAAACGCGACGATTGATAACCGCAAGAAGGGGGAATATCTAACGGACCGTCTAGCCGATGAAGCGGAAGTTTTTATAAAAGCCAACAAAGATGGTCCCTTTCACCTGACTCTATGGTTTTATCAAGTGCACACCCCGATCAAGGCTCCAAAAGAGTTGGTGAAAAAGAATGGTGGGAATGCTTACCTAGCAATGCTGGAAAGCATGGATGCGGCGATTGGGGAAATCCTCGATGCAGTTGAAGCGATTGGTCAGACTGAAAATACAATGATTGTTTTCTATTCGGATAACGGCGGGCATAAGCCGACTAAGTGGTTGGCCGAAGAGAAAGGTTCCTTACTCGAAGGCGGGCTTCGTGTGCCCATGGTGGTCACTTGGCCAAAGGTCATTGCCGGAGGCACAGAAACAGCCACGCCAATAACGAGTATGGATTTCTTTCCTACATTTGTGCATGCAGCAGGTGGGTCGACTGCGGATATTACGGAGTTGGAAGGAGTGGATTTGTTGCCTCTCTTCCAGGGGGAGGATACGCTAGAGCGTGACGCGATTTTTTGGCATTACCCACACAATCGAAAAGGAGTGAAATATAACATGGGCAGCGTTATCCTTGCGGGCGATTGGAAGTTTTACGAAGGCTATGGTAAAACGCAGGATGCCTTGTTTAACCTCAAGGAAGACTCTATGGAAACGCATAACGTCCTCGCCAGTAATCCAGAAATGGCCGAGCGCTTGCGTGGTCAGTTGAAGAGCTGGCTTACCAGCGTGGATGCTGAAATGCCCGTCCCGAACATTGGACACTGATTCAGGTCTGCTACTTTTGTAGTTATTAACCATTATGATTATAGATGAACTATTTGTATAAGATCATAACTATTCTCTGTTCTCTCATTGTTGGTTCTGTCATTTCAATGGCGCAGAGTGAGAAGCCCAATATCATCTTCATTATGGCCGATGATCTGGGGTGGCAGGATGTCGGGTTTATGGGAAGTGAGTATTTTGAGACGCCGCACCTAGATGCGCTTGCGAAGGACAGCTTGGTTTTTGAAAATGCATTTATGTATCCAACTTGCTCGCCCTCAAGGGCAGCCCTGTTAACAGGGCAACAGTCCTTTCGAACTGGCAGCTATACGGTGCCAGTTTTGGAGCGAGGAAGCAGTCAGGATAATATCTTCTCAAAATGGACTGTTGGGATGGATCATCCGGTTTATGCAGAACCTCTGAATGCAGCTGGATACAAACTGATTCATTTAGGCAAATGGCACATTGTCGGGCCAAATCCCGAGCAAGAGCAGACGCTTCCCTTAAAGCGAAAACTTGCGCAACCTAAAAATGGAAATATGAGCTGGTTGGCGATGCATCAGTCTCCCGATATTCAGCAGTTTTACCCGTTGGGGCGAGGCTTTCATGAGAATGTTGGCGGCACTTGGTGGGGCGATCCGGCTCGAGGTTACGAGCAAGGATACAATGCGCTGGGTGGGGGGTATGTTGCTCCGTTTAAGAATCCTTTTATTAAGGATAAAGTAGATGACAAATGGCTTACCGATCGCCTGACAGATGACGCAATTGATTTTATGCAGCGGCATCAGTCTGAACCTTTTTTCGTAAATCTACATTACTATGCACCACATAAGCCATCGGTACCGCGGAACCAAGAATTACTGCAACACTTCATGCAGAAGGCTGCCGATCCGGGGACTGACCAAGGCGAGGGTAAGCGCAAAGAAATTGCTGCTTATGCCACTATGGTGAAGTCGATCGATGATAATGTAAAACGGATCGTCGACTATCTTGATGGGGCTGGGTTGCGTGAAAATACGATTCTGATTTTTACTTCCGATAATGGCTTCAACGGACTGCAAAGCGTTAATGTCAATCTGCGTGGTGCTAAGGGTAATGTGTATGATGGTGGACTTCGGGTGCCTGTGTTGATCAACGGACCAAAGTTTGTGAAGGCAGGGAGGTCGACTGAAGCCATTCAAGGGACGGATTATTTTCCTACATTTTTAGAGCTAGCTGGGGTGACTGATTATAAGGGATTACTGGATGGCAATAGCTTAGTTCCCTTAATGCGGGAGAAGGCTCTCAAAGAGCGTTCGCTATTTTGGCACATAGCCAGCACCTATAAAGATCCACCGTGTTCGATCATTCGCAATGGCGAATGGAAACTGATTCAATTTCTCAAAAAAGGGAATATCGAACTCTATAATACTAAAGATGATCTGGCCGAAAGTTGTAATCTAGCGACCGTAAACCCTGAACGTGCGCAAGCACTGTTGCATGAATTGGTCAGTTGGAGGCAAGCAAATCGAGTGCCGCTACCTCCGAGTTCGCAGTTGGAGTTTTAGTCGTCTGTGTCGGCTACTTTTGGCAACGCAGCCCCAGTCGCATTTTTGCCACGATCAGAGGCACTATCCTACTAATCGCAGATTCGGTGGATTTTGGGACTTGCGTGATTTTGAGGCATTTCTGGTATTGTGAAGAGAGAAGAGTCGCGAAATAGTAGTTGAGCTATAATCTATACCAATTGAACATCAGGTAAAATAAAGTTCCTACATGACTAAACATAAGATCCTCTTCCCCTTTCTGAGTCAGGTTTTGGTGGCATTACTTATATTTTGCGCGGTCACTAGTATCGCCAGAGGCAGTACAGGTGCTAGTAAGCCCAATATACTGTTTCTGTTCACAGACGATCAGTGCTATGACACGATCCGTTCGATGGGGAACACGCAAATCCAGACGCCGAATATTGATCGTTTGGTGGATAGTGGCGTAGCGTTTACAAATGCATACATCATGGGTGGTTCTTCGCCTGCTGTCTGTGCGCCGTCTCGGGCGATCCTCTTTAGCGGACGCACCTTATGGAATGTTGAGAATCAAGGAAAATGGAGTTTTGAGATATCGGATAAATACACAACTCTCCCGCAGGTTTTTCGCGAAAATGGGTATGTTACTTTTGGAACAGGCAAAAATGAACCAGGCAGGGCAGGGCACTTCGATCGTTCTTTTAGTGCCGGCGACAAGATTTTGTTTCGTGGTATGTCAGATCAGTATGAACTGCCGTTGAGTCCTTTTTCTTCAGTGGGCGATTACTCGAAAGAGAACGAAGTGATCCACCGTGGCACTCATTCAGCTGAGGTTTATGCAGATGCTTGTATTCGATTCATTGAAGCGCAAACGGATAATCAACAGGCCTTTTTTGCTTACGTTGCCTTTCAAACACCACACGACCCTCGACAAAGTCCAGATGAGTTCACCGCGATGTATGAAGGCGCTGATATATCGCTGCCTTCGTCATTTAAACCGAAGCACCCGTTTGATAATGGAATGCTGAAAATTCGTGATGAAGGCCTTGGGAGCTTTCCCAGAACGCCTAAGAATATTCGCAAAGAAATAGCAGAATACTACGCTATGGTTACACATACCGATGCGCAGATCGGACGTATCCTTGAAGCGTTGCAGAAGAGTGGCAGGATGGAGAATACGATTATTGTATTCGCGTCTGATAACGGGCTGGCGGTCGGTAAACATGGTCTGATGGGTAAACAAAATGTATATGACCATGCGGTGCATGTTCCATTGATCATCTCTGGACCTGGTATTGCGCAAGGAGAAACACGTGATCAGTTATGCTATATTTATGACATCTATCCTACCCTATGCGAAAGAGCAGGACTGGCGATACCCGAAACGGTAGAGTTCAGCAGCTTAAGCAAAACGCTGGATGACGCTGATGCCATGCATCGAGATTATCTCTACTTTGCTTTTATGGAATGGCAGAGGGCGATTCGCAATGAGCAGTACAAGCTCATTGAGTATTGTGTCAAAGGGAAGAGGCACACGCAATTATTTGATCTATTGGAGGATCCTCATGAAATCAAAAATCTTGCCGCCAATCCTGAATATGCCGGAGTGCTTTCGAAGTTGAGGGGCCTTTTAAAGGAAGAGAGTGTGCGTCTGAATGACGGTAATACGCCTTTTGAGTTTACGAATAAGCAAGGGAAGCGGTTCTGGAATATGTATAGCAATGTGAAGAAGACCCATACACCGTGAGCTCGGTGCAGCTCTGTATAGCGCTTTTAAAAAGGAGAATTCAGGGCATGAATTAAGGTGAGAGATCGAGACTTATGTATATGGATGAGTATTTTAGTGAGATGGATTTTTAGAAGAACGGCCAAAGGATTATGAGAAATCAAAACATGATAAAGAGACTGTTGTTTTTTGTAGTAGCGCTTCTCGCGCTGACCTGCAGTGCCATAGAGCAGCCTAATGTGATCTTGATTATTGCAGATGACCTAGGGTATGGCAGTGTTGGATTTAACGGTTCGAAAAAAATCAAGACACCCAACCTCGATCGCATGGCAGAAGAGGGCATGCGGCTGGATGCCATGTATGCGCCGAGTTCGGTTTGTGGCCCTTCACGGGCGTCGCTGATGTTTGGCCAGCACTTGGGGCATTGTAAGATTCGCGGAAATCCTAAATGGAGCTTGTCAGCTTCGCAAGGTCAGGGGACCGTCGACGTGGAGGAATCGGATCGCTTGCTGCCAGCATATCTGAAAGAGGCTGGTTATGCCACGGGTTGTTTCGGGAAATGGGGCTTGAATGAGAATAAGGAAACCAATGGAGGGCATCCAAATAAGCACGGATTTGATGAGTTCTGGGGTTTTAACACCCATGTGGAAGCTCACTTTCATTGGCCTGATTATGTCTGGCACAATAGTGAAAAGGTTGATTTGGGTGCTGGTGGTAAAAACTGGCGCGAAAAACGAGTTTATGCCGATACTTTGTTTACTGAAAAATGCATCGATTTCATCGGAGTGCAGGCGACCTTTAAAAAGCCATTTTTTGCGTATTTATCGCTGACCTCGCCGCATTTGGGGAATTCCGTTCCACGTGAAATTCACGAACTATATAAGGATGAGGACTGGCCACATATTAAAGCAGGTAAAGGGCATTATCGCCACGATGATGGCCAGAATGAGGCCTATGCAGGAATGATTTCGCACATGGATGCTATGATTGGTTTGGTGCGGGAGCAGTTGGAACAGCTTGGCATTGCTGAAAACACTTTAGTTATCTTTACGAGCGATAATGGTCAGGAATGGGGCAGAAAGTTCTTCAACCAAGCCAGCCCTTACAGTGGAGGCAAACGCAGCTTAAACGAAGGAGGCATCCGTATGCCGACGCTGGCGTGGTGGCCTGGGACTGTGGAGGCCGGTTCAGTGTCGAATCAGCCACTGGCATTTTGGGATATGATGCCAACTTTTTGTGAATTGGCCGGGTCGGAAATTCCGAAAGATACAGACGGTATTTCGTTTGTTCCGAAGCTTACTGGGAAGGGCACACAGAAAGCGCATGAATATCTTTTCTGGTATTTCAATGAGAAGGCCGGACCGATGTTGGCGATCCGTTTTGGGAACTGGAAGGCAATCCAGTTGTGGGATTTTAAGCGCAAAGGATTTAGGGAAATACAGCTTTATGATCTGAAAAAAGATCCTGCTGAGAGTGATGATGTCTCTAAGCGCTTTCCCGAGGTGGTTGAGAGAGCCGCGAGCCTAATGAAGCAGGCTTGGATCGACGATGTTAACTACCCCCAGAGACCATTGACCTTAAAAGCAAAAGGTAAGAAGAAAAAATAATAGGTTGTGAGATAGAATGTCGTTCAAATCCTGAATAGATAAGGAAACGTGAGAGCATAAGAGGTTTATCAAAAAAGATCAGTTCAGCCTTTTGTTTCCTTTTTGATGTCGATTTCCTTAGAAGCGGATGGTGGATCCAGATGTTATCTGATTACCCTTGGTGCAAATAGTAAAATCAAAATTAGCCGGCATGCTGCAGATTTTAATTGGTAAGGCGTCCTTACTATCGCAGTACTTCTGATTTCAAGTTGGTTGATATTGTGAAAATCTCAGTTACGGTGCCTTTTAGGCTTCGGTATCAAATAGTAAGGCTTGAGCAGCGATTCTCAGCTTGGGTGCAGGGTATCGACTTCTCGGGTTTGAATGTAATCGACTAAACCCGATGATGTTGGCAACTGTTAGGCATGGGCCCCGCGTCGAGGCATGCCTTTCTTTATTGTAAATATTCATGTTAATGAAACGTAAGCACTTCATCATCGCCATTGTCCTTGGAGGGGGCATCTGTTTGTTTCAGTTGGTTGACAATGATTCTGTTAAGATGTCGCAAATAGAGCCTTACTCGATTTCTGAAGCTGCAGTTGCGGAAGTCGTTCAGCGCAAGTTAATGACGGATATGGAATCTGGAATTGTCATAGAGTCGTCCGCGGATGTTGACGAGGTGAGTCTGCCGGTTTTGGGAGAGGTGATGGCGGAACCTGTGGAAGTGACTGAGATTTTAGAGATCTCTGTCGAGGAAGCGACCGCACCGATTTTGCACTTAATTCCCGAATGGCTGCTTGAATTTGGAGATGTACGCCGTGAGCGTGTTGAGGTTGCCGGAAACTGGGTAGAGAGAGTACGTAGTCGCTATCAATGGGAGGATGGCAGTCAGGTGGAGGTCGAGGTGACAGATTTGGGCGACGAGGCGACTAGAGATCAATTTAAATCGCTAGGATTCGATATTGATTTAGAGGAAGAGGACACAGCAGAAAGCTTCCGAGCGATTTATGATGGAGAGCACTATGTATCCAATATTGAATATGATGAGAACGACGGTAGCGGATTCGTGCAGTATATCGTCGCGGGTCGTTATTTGATGGAAATTCAGCTAGAGAATCTTGCTTTTGAGTCTTTTCAAGCGCTGGAAGATCGTGATGGTTTCTTAGCAGAGTTACTGAAAAACGCGGGTGTATCTGCTAAGGTAGTGAATCAGTGAATTACTTCACATGTCTGTCATTTCTTTTATACTGATCTGAACGAAATACTTAGCTTTACAGTGTTCAGAATGAAATGGCCGTTCCTAATTCCGATCAAACACCGGAACATTCGAATCTGTATTTTGGATAGTCGTCTAGGTCTGTTATTCTGAAGGGAATATACCAAGCTGATGGGCTCGATTGACGGCTGCGGGTGCGTTTTGCACGTTGAGTTTCTGATAGATGTTTTCAACGTGTGCGGCAACGGTTCGTGTGCGGATGTTAAGTCTCTCGGCAACTTCCTTTTTCTGTAGTCCTTCACTAATTAACACGAGTACTTCCATTTCACGTTGACTGAGTGTATTGTTTTTAGATTCCGGTTGCGTGCCTTTTTTGATCATACTGAGTATGAATTTGGCTACGCTGGGATCGAGCGATGCGCCCCCGTTCATGACTGTTCGGATGCCTTCTGTAAGCTGATCTAGTGTGTTGCTTTTCAGTAGATAACCAGATGCGCCCTCTGAAATCGCGCTTACGATGTCGGGTTCTTTATTCGACTGTGTAAGTATAATGACTTTGGTTTTTGGTGAGTATTCTCTGACCCAAGGAAGGGCTTCTAATCCGCTCATGCCTGGTAGGTTTAAGTCTAGTAGAACGATGTCTGGTGTGTCCGATAGTGGTATCTCTTGAAGGCGATGTAGAGCGATCTCGGCAGTGCCGAATTGCTCGATCAGTGATATTTCAGAATCATCCCCAAGTGTGCGACAGATTACTTTTCGGTATGCTGTGCTGTCTTCCACCAGCATGATTTTAATTTGTTTTTCCATAGCAGGGTTGTTTGTCGTTAGCTACTAAAGGGTAGTCGCCAGTAGGGTTTTGTTTTCAGTGTGATTAAAGTGCCACCTGTTGCGAGATTTTCTGTCGTGACTCTTGCGCGAAGCATGCGGGCACGGCGACGTAGGGACTTCGGGACCTCTTGTTGGGCGATGCCATGTCCGTTGTCCTTGATGACCATAGTCACTATATTATGCTCAACGCTTAGGTGTACTGAGGCGTGGGTTGCATGAGAATGTCGCAGTATATTGGTGAGACATTCTTTGTAGAAGAAGTATAGGTCTATGCGTTTTCTCGGCTTCATGCTATGTAGCTCATCTTCTTGCGGGAATGTCGCTTCATGCTCTAGGTCGGTCAGCAAGCGGCGAGTGGTTCGCTTCATTTCTTCGACCAAATCTTTATGTATTTCTTTGGTTTCGAGCATATTAGTGCAGTAACGGGCAGTGGCGCCAGTTTCCTCGGTGAGTGCGCGCACCTCATCGACAACATCGACTAGTTCAGTCCACTCGCCTTTCGCATTCCTACGCTCAACAATTCTTTTAGCGAAATCGCCGAGCAAACCGATTGCATGAAGGTTCGCTCCAAGTTCATCGTGGAGGTTGGCGGCAATGCGTTCACGAATTCTTGAAATCGCTCGCTGGCGATTGATTTGTTGAATGAGCACAATCGTCATGCTACTAAAAAGTAATAATCCAGCTAGCCAGCTAATGCGTCGGATGTTGATTTTTTGGAGATGATAACGTTCGGTTAGTTTATGAGTGACGTGCAGGCGCTCTGCCTCTAAATCATGGCGACGTGCGAGTTGGTTCATCCAAGTTCTTATGGACAAGATGTTCCCGTAAAGGTTACGACCATCAGTCAACGCCTTAAGTGACCGATACTGATATTGTGGCACTCGACTTACGTTCTTTGCTTTTTTCCCTAGGCCGCGTGGACAAATAAAATAACTTGTCAAATTAACGCAATCCAATTGACTGTAAGGCAGTTGCAT
>JAYMFV010038732.1:0-11803 GCA_036784875.1 Internoretia fryeana | reverse complement strand
CGTGTTGTACGGAACGACCGTTTCGGCCACCAAAAAGGGTGGTTTTGGTTCCCGGGACGTTGTAATCTCGCCGCATCTCCGTAGATCCCGACTCGGCGTGTACGTTGGAAGATATACGATCCAGGCAAGCTGCGATAGAGTCAGTTGGGATAGAACTTGCATGCAGGCGACTGCCAGCGAAGTAGGACAGAAGTAGCCACGGAATTGCAGCCACGAAAGTGCAGCAAGCGACGGGAGCGAGTCGCGCCCCCCCCTTGCCAGAAGAGATTTAGGAGCAAAGTTCAGCAGCCTTTCCAGAGATTGCAGAGACTCGAGCCGTGACGAGGGACGACTGGTGACCGAGGTTCAGTGTGAGAGTGTCAGTGCGAGTGTGTTGGAGTGTTTGGGTTGCTTGCGCTTGCTGCGGATTGTTGTGTTTGGAGCGAGGATAAAATACACGAGAGAAAACATCACCATTCGATTTACTGAACGAGAGACATCGCACTTGAGAGCAGAAAGGGACCTGTGAACCCGGACAAGTACAACCGCTTACTAAACAGCCCTGTTGAAGCCTGTATTGAACCAACGAACACGACACCTGTTACTGCCAGACCTCTTGTGGATCCTTTTGGTAACCGCGGCCCTAACCGGCCACCAAGAGAGTAAGGGTTAGTACTACATTGGCGAAAACGGCTACATTTGCTCTCGTTTGCGATGTCCTCTCCAACGAAATCGAATGGTGGTGTGGACTCTGGTGTAGGAAGCAATCGCCCCAACACTCGATCCGCTGCCCGCGCCGCAGCCTTTCCCCCCAATTCCCCTCGTGTTACCCCTCCCTCTGCGCCCCTCTCTCCCGTCTCTTCTCAACCCGGCGTGTCTGCCGTCCCCTCGGCGGCCGGTTCTGCGTCAACGGCGCCCTCCAACGACCTGAACGACTTGTTCGCCAACATGTCCATGGAGCAACGCGACCAGTTCTCCACCCTCGTTCAGCACCGCGGCGTCACGGGCCTGCTGGATCTTCTGGGCTCCACGCCGTCCTCTTCGCCCGCGCCCTCCACCGTCGACCAGCAGCAGCAGCAGCAGCAGCTCCGCGCCGACTCTGAGCTAGCCAGCGCTCTTGGCGCGGCCACGGGGCCTTCCAACCACCCCTCGAGCCTCGCCGAGCGCCTCTCCATCGCTCGTGGTGATGTGCTGTGCGCCGAGGAACTGCACGCCGGCGTGACGGCCGAGACGCGCGAGAACGTGACCAAGAGCGAGCAGGCCGCCACCGACCACGAACTCCGGCGCCAGGCCCTTCAGCAACGGGCCGCCGCCGCCGTCGCCGCCGCCGCCCTGCTGCAGGACCAGCTCGACGCGTCTGCGTTGGTCGCCCAAACCCTTCACGACGTTCGAGCCCGGGCCTTGCGCGCACAGACGTACAGGATGGCGGCCGCAACGGAGGAAGTCACCAACACCAAGCTCGAGCTTTCGCGCGTCTCCGCCGAAGACGCGGCTTCAACGGGCTCGGGGGAGGACGACAACGTGGCCGCTCCCTACAAGGCCGCCGCTCTTCGGGCTGCCGCTCCCTCCGTCGCCGCCGCTGCCACCACCGCCCGTTCGTCCCTCCCCGCCGCCCACGCCCCGTTCACCGCCCGCCACACCGATCTCCCGTCGCTTTCCGCGTTCCTGTCAGAGGGCGCGACCGGCGGACGCTCCGCGGGACGCCGCACCGTTGGCGCCGTTTCGCAGCACCCTCGCCGCCGCGACGCCACGCGTGATGCAGCAGTGCCGCCGGGCGAGCGCGGGTTCTTCGTGCCCCGCGGCGACGGCATGGAGGTCAACGGGGACGCCGCCAGCAGCAGCGGGGGTTCGGCGGCGCAGCCTAAGCGCAAGTACGACAACAGCCGGGACCGGGAGGATGGCGTCGCTTCGGCTCCTCGCCCGTCCTGGAGAGACGACCTTCACGACGACCCGACCAGCGAGCGCGACGCCGTGGAGCGGTGGACACTTCGGAACGAGGAGGCGACCATCGCGCTTGGGCGGGCCCAAGATCGTCTTCAAAAAGCGTGGAAGCGGCAGCTGTCCCACGGCCACACCCCTTCGGGCTCGTCCGCGGCCGAGGCCACCTATCGTGCTGCCGAAGAGGAGTTCCTGCGCACTCGGCGGAGCATGTGGGAGGCAGAGGAGATGTACGCCAATCGCCTCCACCAAGGCGCTACGGTCACCCGTCATCACGATTGGGGTCTCCAGCGGGCTGCGGAGGCGTCCATCCTAGACCGGCGGCAGCAGCAGCATCTGCCGCCGTCCGCCGCCGCCGCCGCCGCCACCGCCACGCGAACCGCCGCTGCCGACACCACCGCCACCGCCGCCGCCCCCGCCTCCGCCAGCCAGCAGCCGCACGAACCGTCGCCACCAGTCGCCGCTGCCGCTTCTTCCTCTGCTGTCCCCGCTGCCGCCGACCCCGCCGCCGGCCGCGCACCGTCGTCTCGCAAAACTTCCCGGCGGAGCAAGCAGAACACGCGGCGCGGCCGGGGCGCACAGCAGTCTTCATCATCGAGTTCTCCGTCATCAAGGGGATCGCCGGCGTCTTCCCCCTCCCCTCGTCGCCGCTCGGGCAGGCGGGACGATGCGGGACGAAGGCGGCGACGCAGCAAGGAGGAGGCGGTGAGCCCAGCGACCTCGGCGGACGACATGGACATCTCGCCGGCCGTGTCGAGCGCAATGGCCGCCCAGGCCGCTCAAATAGCGGCTCTTCAACAGCAGCTGGCCGCCTCCATCAGGAGTACTGCACCAGTGGGGAGCTCGGGGGAGGATTTGAGCCACACGGCCGAGGCGAAGGAGGAACCGTGCTCCAGGGCGCACGTGGGGGGGGAGGTCGGCGGCGATGCGCACTTGGAGGCGAAGGTCGCGAGCCGGTGCGCCGGACCTCACGTCGACGGTTGGACCCCCTCCGCCGCCGCTGCTCTGCCGCCCGGCCCCGCGCCGGCCACGCTGCCGGGTCCTGTCGCGAGCGGCCCGTCCACCGTGCCGTTGCCTGTCTCTGTCTCTGCGTCTTCCCCCCCCTCTCAGTCGCCGGTTGTTTTTCCTGTCCTAGCGCCGTCCCCCCTGTTGCCTCCATCGCTCGTAGACGCTGAGGTGCTGCCTCCCCAACATTCGCCGGACGACAAGATCTCCGCGGCGATGCTGAAGTTCAACAACTCGCGCTACCTGTACCACTATGGCGACACGCTGCCCCTGGCGAGCAAGGACTGCTGGTCGTCCTTGGTGCTGCTGTGCGGTCGCACCCGGCACGCCGTCGACACCGTTCGCGAGGTGTGCGGGGACACTCACCTCACCGCATGGCGCACGGCTTGGGTGGCTCCGATTATGCGGTACTTGGTAAGTGGGGTGAGAAAGGACGTTAGTTCAACAGCAGTGACTATCACTCAGCTCATGGAAATCGAGAGCGATTTGAAGTCAGAAATCAGAGAGCTTTCGCTCAACGGGCCGGAGGCTTTCCAGGCGCTAATCCACCTCCTAACCAAGCAGTTTTCGAGCATTCACCAAAGCAGAGTTCCCTCTATGCTCGCAGACCACTGTGTAGCCACCAAAACTCCTCTCCATGCATGGGTAGTGCAGCTCAAACACCTCGTCGCCGGGCTCTCGTGTTTTGGTAAGTCGTGCCCATCCGATGTCGCGATCATCCACGCAGCGGCCGACAACTTAGGAGTACAGTACCCCGACGCCACCGCTTTCGTAGCTGCGCGCCTCCGCCTCCTTACCGATGTTGACAGCATGTGGCGCCTTTTTAAGGAGATGGAAATCGATCAGAGTGTCGCGCTGGCGAAGCCGCCCGTCCATTTAAGGGGGGTGGCGACGCGAACGGCGGTAGCTAGTAGCGAACCTGCACAACCACGCGTGTTCGCCATTCACGGTGCTTCACAAATCCCCACTCTAGACCAAGGGAGAGAGTACGACCTCAGTAGCGACGACGATGATAGCTGGAATGATGTGATGTACAAGCAGCACGTCAGTGCTGTCCGGCCGGCTGGCAGTAAGAGACGGCTCCCGCTGTGGAAATTTGGTAGAGAGTCTAAAGAGAACGAGGACGCGAGAGAGAAGTACGGTAAGGTGTGCTTTAACTGCAAGAAGGCTGACCACCTCATGCGAGACTGCCCCGACGGCTTCTTGCATGAGTGTGGTCAATTCAACACGGCTTTCGGGGAAGGTACCGCCGAGGAAGTAGAGACGCGGTGGCGAGAGCGTTTAGCTTTTATGCGGCTCCGATACGCCTCATTCCAACCCTCCAATAAGTAGGATTTCGACGCTGGGGTTTGCCGCACCCCAGTGACGGAAACGTCGGTAAATGCCAAAGGAAAGGGGGGTGTGCGCAAAACACTTCCCCCGACTAAAGTACTCACCGCTCCAGATCGAAGGTTGGAATCAAGTGCACAAAATGTCACCGATCAGACACAACAGCACTTGACCAAAACACAAAAGGAACAAAGGAAAAGCGAAAATAAGAAACGAAACGAAAAAGAAAATAATGATGAAGGGACAGGTAGAGCCGGAAATGATCATCCGGAAGTTTGCGTCCCCTCCGCCGAAACAGAAAAAGAAACAGAAAAAGAGAAAAATGTTGCAGTAAGCAAAGCTAGCTTAGCCAAGGGGGGTGTGGCCCCCGGGCTGGTGAAAAGGCAGGTTCAAGCACATGATGATGGAAAATCGTACAATATATCTGATGCTAACCCTCCCGACGCTGTCGATAACGGGTCTAAACCCAAGACAGTCATCAATTCTAAAAACCAACGAAAGAGAAACGAAAACAAGGAAACGAAACAAAAACGAAACAAAAAAGACAACGAAGTAAATCCCGCCTTGCGGGACACGCCCAATGAAACCGACCAACATAAGGCGCTAGCGGAGCCACCACGTACGGTCATAGCAACAATTACCGCCACGCCCTCCGCCTTGGCTGACACACAGCCCCGGCAATGCGACCAACCCGGAACTACTGCTGCTGCGACAGTGGAAACAGCAGCATCCACAACCATGAGGAACCCACCACCGCCCCCTCCGGGCACCGCCAGAAGTAGTGACGTAACTGAAGCACCAGCGACAAGTGCATCATTGACCGCGCCGCTCACGGCAAAAATGTGTATACACATAATTGAGCGTGAAGAAACCCACAAGAAAAAAACGAATAAACGAAACATGACAATGAAAACAAACCAAAAACAAAGAAAAGGAAAAGAAAAAGAAATCCCTGGGATGTCAACATTGAATCACGGAAATGCACCGAATTTAAAATCATGGGGCCGGGAAAAGAAGGTACCACTTTCAAATGACGCGCTTTCGGGTTTCCTCCCAGAATTTACCCACTTTAAAGGGGGGGAAGTGCAACTAACGCGTGCAGCCCAAACTACTAGTGTGTCGGTCTTCGCTGGGGTCCATGCCAGGGTTGCCCACTGTTGTTCGTCTTTAATAGATACGGGGTCCAATCAGTCGTTCGTCACAAGGAGAGTAGTGAATGCAATGTTAGCAAAGGGGGCTGCATCCCTTGCCGGGATCCGATCAGTCACCCCCAAAGAATGGTCGGGTTTTAACGGTCAGCCGTTGAGCACAAACGAAATAATACGGCTGAACGTCGAATTTTTCGACCGTAACTCAGTAGCCAGCGCGCGTTTAGCGGTAAACGCGTACATCGTGCCGGAAGGAGTAATGATGCACGATATTCTGCTCGGTACCGATAGCTGGCAGCGATTTCCGAGTAGAGAGTACACTGATACGGGTAACGGCCACACCTTGCTAACACTAAAAACCACCCTTCCGAAAAACACCGTGCGCTCGCCCGCTAGTCCCGTCGCCCCCGACATCACCGCCATGGTTGAGTCGCAGAATCATGACGGTAGCGAGTTTCGTTTGGTGGTAGACTCAAATCGGAAGTGGACGTACCATGGAGGTAGGCGAGTGTGGGTGCCGCTTCGAGTCGAGACATCAGAGGGCGAGAGAGTGCCAACGGGACACTTTTATGCCCGCCTAACGGAAAATTGGAGCCCCCACGAAATTATCGTTGAAGCAGGGGGGTGCGAGCTTCCTTTAGCAGTACTCGACTCCGTATCAGTCACCCCCAATAGTATCATCAGCAAAAGCTTGACCCCGCTGGTATCCACGCCGCTGGAAGACTTCGCGTTCACGGAGCTGAAATCTCCGTCCTTGTATGCTGTGAATGAAACTGAACTTCCCCCCCCTGAGCCTTCCCCTGGTAGCTCAGACCACCCACCGCCGGACGTTTTAGCAGGAATGTCGCCACCGAGCGAGGCGGCCTTCCGCCGGCTGCGGGCTACCGTACCCCCGCATCTTCGGGAAATTAAATTCGGCATGCAGAACAAAGCTTGGCTTCCAAAGGATATAGATAGCCTAACTCAACTGCTTGTCAAGTATGCTGACCGATTTTCAACGAGCCCCACTGATTTGGGGTACTGCACCACGATCCCGTTTCGCATAGACTTAAAACCAGGCACCCGCCCTATACGACAACGTGCCTATCGACGCAACCCGGCAATTAATGCCAAGCTGCAGATAGAAATTGACAAGATGCTGGCAGCAGGAATATTGCGGCGCTCTTATAGCGAATGGGCCTCTCCTGTAGTGTGCGTGATGAAAAAGAACGGCTCAGTGCGGGTCACCGCCAACCTTAAAAGATTAAATGCCGCTACCGTCGTCCCCTGTAGCGTGCTCCCAAACATTTCCGAGTGCATCGACCAGCTCGGCGGCAGCGCAGTTTTCTCTGTTCTCGACATAGTGAGCGGATTCTTCCAAGCGGCCATCCACGAGGATTCCATCCCGCTCACGGCTATCGTGACGAGTACGGGCCTGTACGAGTTCATTCGGGTCCCCATGGGAGCGTCAGGCGCGCCGAGCCACTTCCAGCTTCTAATGGCCAAGGTGTGTGATGGGTTGGACAGAGTGCAATTGTATCTCGATGATATAGTAGTACACACCAAAACAGCCGCCGGCCACGTGGTGCAGTTCGGCCGGCTGCTGGAACGATTAAAACAACATGATTTAAAACTAGCCCCGAAAAAAGCCAACATCGGTGCGGCGGAAGTAGAATTTTTGGGGCACCTCATCACCCCAAATGGTCTGTCGCCAGGAGAAGGAAAAATTGCAGCTATGAAAAACATGAAAATGCCAACCAACAAGAGCGAACTGCGCTCCCTCATCGGTAGTTTCTCATATCTGCGCCGGTTCCTCCCCGGACTGTCCAAAAATATACGCGAGCTAAACGCTTTACTCAAGAAAAACGTGACGTTTAAGTTTACTGATCGACATGTTGAAATCACCCAAGCAGTGTTGAAACAATTGGTGAGTCATGAAACACTCGCGTATCCGTGTTATGATACGGCCATAGATGGGTCGTGCAAGTTCCAGCTGTCAACCGATGCGTGCAAACACGGATTCGGGGGGGTGCTCGAACAGCGTCAAGCGGATGGTACGTTGCGGCCGTTGGTATATATCAGTCGAACCACCCTAGTGAACGAAAAGAATTGGGATACTAGCGATTTGGAGACCGGGGCTCTGGTTTGGGCCATAAAAAAACTCAGAGTGTACCTTTACGGCATACCCTTCGACGCCCACACCGACCATCAACCTCTCGTGCACTACCTCAACATGGGCGAAAAGAAACCGCGGGTACAACGGATGTGCGACTTTTTAAGTAGCTATCAGTTCACCCTCAACTACAAGAAAGGAAACGAAAATCAAGTAGCGGATGCCTTGTCGCGCCTGCCCCAAGCGGCGACCGCAGACGACGTTAGAGGGAAATGTAGGCTGATAGACGAAGGGGACGTGGAGGTATATTTCGTGGGAGCAGCCGAGGGCGTCTCCACCACGGATTTTCAATCCGCATGCGAGCAAGAGACCTCGTTCATGGAAGCGGTCACGCCCCTCACCACTGACGAGATAGACCAGAAGAAGTGGAACGCACTACAGCAGCTGCATTCCAGCGGCGACCGGGTGACCCAACCGGCGCCGCATGTCTCTGCTATTAATTCGGTGCATTTTCCCTCCCCTAGCCCCCCCCTTCGATCTCCCTTTTGTGGACAGTTCCAACCAGGAGTCATGCTGCACGCGTGCCCGGTGTCCCCGCCACGCAACGCTGCCGGCCCCACCACCGTCAGCGCCATCACTACCCGATCGACCGGTTCGGCCAGCCGCTCGTCCCGCACGAGCCGCCGACCCTCGTGGAAAGTTCGCTCGAGATCCGAGTCGCCCGAGCCCTCCAACGAGCCGGGCCTTCCCGTGGCCGGCACGAGAAGGACACCCACCAGACCAGCCGCCCGTTCTCCACGATCGACTTCCGGCCCCGCGCCAGATAGCCGTTCCACGCGTTCTTCGACAAGATCCCCGCCAGCCGACCGCCGCCAGCCGACCTCGGCAGCACCCCGAGCCACCCCGGAGCCGCCTGCTCCGCCGGCGGCCAAGCCCCGATCAAAAGGCCCTCGCACGCGCCGGAAGGCCGTCGAACGCCGAAGCCGGGCGACCCAGCGCCAACCCCCCGTACCCGAGGCTCGAGCAGCGTCTACCTGCAGCTTCGGCGAACGACTCTGCCAGAAGACCACCTACGATTGGGCCCGCGAACAACAGACCGACCCTCTGGCCTCCAACGTCTTAAGGTATTTAACAGACCCAGACAAGTTCAGCTTTCCGGATATGGGGGATAGCATAGGGGACGAAGGTATTATCACGTTAACAGGGATCCAGCAGTTGGCCAAGAAATGCACGGTCATGGAACTACCTCCATTAGAAAAGGTGGGGGGGAAAACAAAATCCACACGTTTACTCGTGAAGAAACCATCGACAACCCCGAAACCTCGCGATTCACGCAATAGTGGGAAATTCGAAAGACTCTTAGGGGACGAACCGTACCGGATGTATGTGCCTTTCGCGCTGAGAGGGTGGGCGTTAGACACGGCACATAAGGAGTGCTGCCATTTGGGAGAAAATGTAACCCTTACCTCCCTGGAAAGACACTACTTTTGGATAGGTATGAGCGATAGCGTTCGGTGGTTCATCAAACACTGTTGGGTATGCCAGGCGTCCAAATCGTCCCGGCGCCCCGCTAGATGGCCGCTCATCTCGCTGCCACTGCCTTCGAGGCCGGGTGAGATGGTAGCGTTTGACATCCTTGGCCCCTTGCCAGTAACCAAAAGAGGCAACAAGTATGTCCTCCTCGTGGTAGATCTGTTCAGTAGGCACGCAGAACCATATGCCCTCTCCCCCGACGAAAAATGCGCGCAAGGATGCGCTAAAAAGCTCGCCGACGACTATGTCACTAGGTGGGGATGCCCCACGTATTTGCTCTCCGACAGAGGGGGGGAATTTACGGCCAAGGTGGCGAAAGACGTGTATCGTATCTTGGGGTCCAAAAAGCGATCGACTAGTTCGTTCCACCCCCAAACCAACGGGTGCGTAGAGAGATTGAACCACACCGTTTGTCAAATGCTGTCCCATGTCATCAGTGCTCAGCAAACAGATTGGGATGACTATCTACTGCCGTGCGTTTACGCACACAACAACCACATAAGTAGAGCTACCGGCCTCGCCCCCATGCAGATTCACATCGGTCGGTATCCACGATTGCCCATGACCATCCTCGGATCACACACGGAAATCACAGGCTTGCAGTCGCGAAAACGAGACGATCTAGACTACTTACAATTAATGAAAGAAAGACAGGCGAAAGCCTACCAATTAGTCGTGGAAAGCGATCGGCTAATCAAAGAAAAACACAGAGCGAACAATGAGCAGCTTGACAACATCATAACCAAACGACCGGTGTTCAAAGCAGGAATGTGGGTGTGGTTTTATGATGTGCAGCACACCTTACGCACGTCCCATGGTGACCCCAAACTCGATGGGTCAGCCATCAACAACAAAATCAAAGCCAAACTGGCAAATTTATGGATCGGGCCTTTCAAAATTCTCGGGGTGGGCCCTTGCGAGATTGGAGCCGTCAAAGTAGGCCCCAAATTGCTGTACCTGGACATGCCGCACGACCAACAAACGAACCAGAGAGTGTCTGTCCTTAGGTGTAAACGCTGCCACCAGCCCCACGAACCCGATGATATCCCCGAATTCTTGCCCTGGAAACTCTGTTCCTATGCGTTGAACAAATTTTCCGAGTTAGCCCCGCCTTTTTATCTCACTACCGACGACGTGGATATCGAGCTGGACGTACGGAGGGCACAGCCAAGTAAGATCAACGCTCACAGACTCAGCCGAGGGCCCAGCGGCACCCTCAACATGCAATTCGAAACACAATGGAGAGGACACACCAAATCGACGTGGGAAGCAGAGAATAGTATCAACCAGTACGGGGACCACGTCCGTCAGTACTGGCTCAGTGATAACGTAAGCCAAGTAGGGGCAAACAACAAAGTGCACCGTGACTATAAAAAGCTGTGCGCCCAGCGCGCCGCAGCTCGCCTCCGTCATTCAGCTTATGTTCCCCCAGGTTACGCGCTGCTGGCCAACTGGAGAGAGGGCCCAGAACTGCGTTCGAGCGAGATGAAGGGCGCCCACATCTACTTGCGCACGAAGGCGGACGGATGGCATTTTGGCGTCATCCACCAAGTGTCGCGGGCGCGAGACGAGGACAAGCCCTACAACGTCAACTTCTTCGACCTCGAGAAACGCTTTAATGTGGCATTAAAACCCGAAAACTATAGTGTCGATGTCAGCTCGCCTCCATCCTCGTGGTGCTTTTTCATGCACATTCGATCAAGGAGCGTGCGTCGTAATGGCACATAAAAGGGGACGGGGGCGGAGGAGGCACCGATTACGAAATCGGGTGCCATCAAGGATAATTATTGCGTTCTATATACTGAGACTGCAATAGTGGCTGATTTTTTTATTTTTATTTTCAATTTTTGCGGGCGTTTGGTTGCTTTGTTTGACCGGGGGAGGGGAGACAGGGGGAGAGAGGCCACTTCTAAAATTATTTTATAACCGGCCGTTTCAAACAAAGACAATAATCAGATAGTAAATCCAAAAGAGACCAATAAGTGTAGAGCAGGGTCAGATTTTACAAGGATTCCACCATAAAAGTGAATAAATAATAAAAGCGTCAGCAAGTTTAAACGACGTAATATCGAACACTTCTTGCGCCACAAGAGAGAAAGGACGGTGCCAAGGAACGGAGATGCTTGACCGGATTTCTCTCTTGGGACGTGGGTGGTGCTTGGCCATTACTAGTTTGAACTAAGTAGGTAGCGGCTAAACGGCGAAACGTCAGACATTGTCGGTGGTACGAGCGAAAAAGGACGGTGTCAAGAAATGGAGATGCTTGACCGGATTTTCCTCTCGTAGCACCAGCGGTGTTTGGCTTTTTGAAGTTTTTTCCTAGGTAGCAAGAAAAGGAGGGTAGCATAAGTTTCGTTGGAAGTATGTTGAGAATGGATTTTGTTTTGGAACCGTTTCAGAATGTCTTTTGTATTGGTACATTTTTTGAATGAATTTTGTGTCGGGACAATAGAGAATGGATTTTGTTTTGGAACCTCTTCAGAATGTCTTTTGTCTTGGTACATTTTTAGAATGAATTTTGTGTCGGGACATTTTGAGAATGGATTTTGTCTTGGAAAATTCTTACAAGGGTGAAGTTTTTGTGGAACATCCTAAGAATGTGGGTTTTCGCTAGAATTCCGGGAATCCTTGGAAATTAGTTGCTTTTTGGGTCTGGTTGGGCTTTGTTTGTAGACACTCCGTCAAAAAGCAGGTTGGGAGAATGTTGTACGGAACGACCGTTTCGGCCACCAAAAAGGGTGGTTTTGGTTCCCGGGACGTTGTAATCTCGCCGCATCTC
>JAYMFV010037630.1:0-11950 GCA_036784875.1 Internoretia fryeana | reverse complement strand
CTGCGGATCAAATTGACGTCAACAAGAGTTGGGGTCGAAGACAGGGAGATCCCAGACTCGCCTTCGAACAGGAGATGGAACTGGTCTGGCGCAGCAGAATGATCTTGGACGAAAACGGGAATTTTCTGGTCTGAGTGGTGGGACAGGGTGAGTTCGCCCATCTTGGATTTGAAGCCTGAGCAGGTCGGTGGGGCGTTGTAGAGCCGTTGGGAGTAACGGTGGAAGGTGTCTCGGCCAAGTAGGAGGCTATGTTGCATGGTGCTGTCAGGAACGACGCATACCCAGACGGCCAAAGAAGCCGTGGGGAGGTTGCCGTGCTGGAATTGTACACTGAGACGAACCGAGGTGTTGGTTTGCAAAGGGTTGGAGGTGCCGAATCCTCCCCAATTGCGAGGCGCGGTGGTGGTCTCGCAACTCTTAGTAGCACAACCTGTACTGATGAGGAGTTTTAGGGTGCTGGCTGTCATGAAGGAGCATGGAGAGCCTGAATCGAGGAGAGCCTTGACTTCCAAGTTTGAGGCGGCCGTCGCACCGCTGAAGATGCGTACCTTGGTAGTGAAGCTCTCGTCATCGATGGAGATAGTGCCGCCCTGCAGGTCGGGGCCAAATTCGGGTATGAACGTCTGGGTGGGGCCCGAAGGCTCAACTGGGTAGAGGGTGGCGACATGCAGTGTGTCCATGGAGTGGTCGGCAGGTGCAGTGTCAAAGCAGGAACGGGCGGGGTCGCCAGTTGTCTCTGAGACTGGGAATGCAGAAGAAGTGTGTGCGGAAGGCTGGGTAATTTCGTGGATGCCTGTTTCTGCATTGTAGTTGGCACCAGGCAGAATATTGTAGTCGGGGACCGCAAGAATGGGGGCGTTCCGGAGCAAGCTTCTGGTGGTCATCAGGGCGTGGCCGAGCAGGTTGAGCCCGGGCCATTTGTGTTGATGTTGGGCCAAGCGGTTGTCGGCTCGGAGCCCAATACCCCAAATAAGATCAGAAGGGCTGGCTTCGGCGAGGATGCGGTCGCCGGTGTTCAAGAGGTAGTCTCTCAAGTCAGGGTTCTGGGAAAATTTGGCGAAGCACCCTGTGAGGCAGATGTTTTGGCGCTCAAATTCCCACACGGACTGGTCGAAGCCGCTTACTTGGCGTCCCAGTCGTTTGTGTGTGCGGGGATCAGCGGTTGTCATAATCTCGGTCAAACAGCGTGTGTCTCTGAAGAGGCGTGCTTTGCCGGCCATCAAGTATTGTTCCACACTGCTGTATGAAATTTCATTGACGACCATAGGGGAAGGTGTCCAGTTTGAGAGAGGATGCGGGGACCGCCAAAAGAACAGGGTGTTGGTGCTGGTGCTGGGTAGGGTGGGTGTCGAAGTTGGTGAAACCGTCGAGGCATCCCTAGGTGTATTTATCGGCTTGGCCGAGGGTGCGTTTAAGTGTTCGGGGTGGTGAATGTCCGAAGTCGGTGTCGATGGTGGTGGTAAGGTGGTGGTACTGGGTGGCTCACGTGAAGAATTTGTCGGCGCTGTCGAGAAATTCCGTTGAGAGGAAGGTAGCGGAGGCAGGTTGCTAGGCTGGTCCCTTGAAGTACCTATCTCAGGGATCCCGGCGCTCGTCTGAGACGAAGCAGCTGGGAGATGTCCACTAAGAAGCGCCGTGTTCAGGGTGTCGTTGTTCCTCGCGAGGAAGGCGGCAGTGTTTTCCTGGCTGTTCTCGGTTGGCG
The DNA here is from genome assembly GCA_036784875.1 of Internoretia fryeana. NCBI lineage: Eukaryota > Phaeophyceae > Ectocarpales > Acinetosporaceae > Internoretia > Internoretia fryeana. Next base: position 10,248 of record JAYMFV010037630.1, on the reverse strand, counting down.
GCCGTTGTGGACCTACCAGGGAGGCCTGTGGCCTGCTGGGTGATTCGTCCCATGGATCCAGGGAGTCTTGTGCTGCCGGCACGGTAGGCTGCCTTGTGTTCAGGGACAGGAGGGAGCCAGCACGCCGCGGTATAGCCGCGGCGGCTGCAGGGGTCGGCGATTGTGCAGGGTGTGTTGATGCACTGGCAGGGTTGGCATAGGTCGGTCTCGCTGCGGCCTCAGGTGGAGAGCCAAACTCCACGAGAGGTGCCGGCGCGTCCGGCGAAGCTGAACGCTGCTCGCTGAGGGTTGATAATGCAGGGTGGAATGCCTGTGTGGGCGTCTGCATGTCAGGCTGTCCCCGCCCGCACCTCAAGCTTACCACCCGGTCAGAAGAGGCAAAATCTGGTCGGGTGGCAGTCCTTGAGGGACGAGTAGGGGCAGGAAAAGGTGGGGTTATCGTTCCGATACCCGAAATCGGCAACGTAGTGGAAACAAAACGCGCGTCTTGTGTACTGTACGTTGTTCTCGCTGTGTCAGCCAAAGGTGGCGCGGCAAGAGGTGCGCCACTATTGGGCAGTCACGTGTTGTAGCGAGTGTTTGAAGCAGCGTTGGTTGAAACGGCAGGGTGGGAGCCAGAGCGAGAGGCGTTCGCCGGCGTTCCTCGTGGGTTTTGGCCAGTCAGAGTCAGGGTAGTAGAAGATGGGATTGATGACGACTTATGGTTGGTTTGGCGTCTCCGATTGGATTTCTTGTCCTGCGATTGGTTGTGTTCCCTACCTTGGGCCATGTTTGTCTTGTTGGCTCTACGAAAGGAGTGAAGGCGTTGTTGCCAAGCCTGAAAAATGTTGGCAACATCTGGGTGGTGTGCTAGTTCGGGGTTGAGTGCGCCAGTCACATTTTGGAACGGTTGTCGGCAGGTCTTTACGCTACAGCCGCTGTCACCGCAATTCAGACAGCACCCGCGGTGCTCCTTGGCCATCTCACTTCTCGTTGCGGTGGTTAGCAAAGGATTCCACAGGGGTGGGTCACGGGTCTGAAAATCTCTGGAAATGAGCATCACCTCGGCAAAGTCGTCTTTTTCCAGCGGCCATTCTGGGTAGTTCTTCAGGGATGGTTCAAGGTCGTCGGCGTCGAGCCCAGCTTGGATGCTCATGACATAACGCTTGCTCTGTACGCTATGTCCCTGTTGGGGGGTCTTAGCAGGGTTGGACTGCAAAGAACGGTACGCGGTCCCACCCGAGGCTGAGCCACGCGAAACCGGGGTGGAAAAGAAACTCTCTCCGTTGATGGCTGGGGTCAAATTGTTGTTCAGAGTCTGGAAAACGGCAAGCATGGCGTCTACGTCGGCGTACGGCAGCTCTAAGGTAGACTTGTCCCCAGGGAAAAGCGAAATCGTCAAAGTAGGGAACTGTGTCCTGATGCTCGTCCTTGCAATGCTCATCACGCGGCCGTCTGAAGGACGGTGAACTCCTTCCATGGCCTGTGCCGTTGAAATGCACAATTCCAGCTGAGGAAGATACTTCTCATAAGTCACAGAGTTAGGCACGCCAAAGTCTTGCAGGCGTTGCATCGCCTCTCCCTTATCGCCAATGTCGAAGTGGCTCGCCAGCGCGCGCTTGAGCGAAGCGTACGCAGGCGGGCCGGCGTCGTCAGTCTTCAGCTGTGTTTCGACCTGGATGAACAATTGATGGATGGTGCGCACAATTGGGGAACCGGGTGTCTTGGGAAGAGCCAGGAGGAAGAGCTTAAGCAGGAGCTTTTGCCAGCCGGGTACCCATCTGAGTGAAGCACGCGTGGTGGAATTCGACTCGTCGCAACGTTGTAGGATCTCGTCCAGGGTTCGGTCAAGTGAGATCACGAGCTCTAAGAAGCACAAGCTGAGGTCGGAACCTTGGGGGAATGGGTACTGCAAAATTGCCGAGAACTTGCGCGTGTCAGCCAGGACATAGTTGCGTCCAGTTTTGTGATCGTTGGCTTTCTGGGTTTCCGCGGCCTCTAGGTCTAGCGCATGCTGTTGTTGGTGAGCCGTGTTGGATGACAGGGGGAGTTTGGAATCGTCTACGGTGGGTGGCGGGGAGGTGACGACTACTATGGGCTCGGCGGACGGGGTCACAGGCGCAGGCTCAGCGGCGAGGGCCACTGTCGCAACAGGCACAGGGGCAGTAGTGGGAGCTACAGGCACAGGGTCAGCAGTGGGGGCTACGGGTACAGGCTGAGGGGGGAAGGGTGCGGCAGGAGGGGTGGGTTGGGCAGTGGGTGTGGGGGTTTCGGCAAGGGAGGCGAAATGATCAAACGGGTCCGGGTGTGGGTCTGGGTGGGGAACATGAGGGGTGTCATACCGTTGGTGGCGGTGCTGAGTCGTCTGCTGGCGGTGCTGAGCCGGCTGCTCGCGGCGCTGGGCTGCCTGATGGTCCTGCCGCTGGCGGAAGTTCGACTGGGTCAGGATCTGGTCGGCGCGGTAAGCTTCGCGCTCCTGGAGGCGCACGGAGGGGTCGACGCTGCTGGCGTCCCTCGACAGCTTGTCTTGCATGTCGTTGTAGGCACGTTCCTTGTCGCTGATGTCTTGGTGCTTAGCCTCGAGGTGGTGCTGGGTTTCCTTCTGCTTGGACTCTGCTTGCGGCTGCCTATCGTTGAAGTAGGGGTAGGAGTCGCGGTAGTTGTCGGCGGCTTGGTAGCGGCGCTGTTGTTGGGGCCTGCCGGAGCTGCTGTGGTTGGAGCTGGGTTGTCCGCCGTGGCTGCTACGAGGCATGTCGTCCGAGCGAGGGCGCGGGTACTGGAATCCGTCGTTAGGAGAGGACCGGTGGGTGTTCCTCGTGTCGGAGTGTGTAGAGCTGTTCGGCCGCAGTTTGGTGTCGTGGTGAATCGTCCGGGAGTCGTGTGGCTGGCGAGGCTGGTGGGGGGGCACGCGCACGGTGAAAGATTGAGTGGGCGCAGCAGGGGTCGACGAAGGGGGGGCAGGTAGGGGGGTGGCCTGGGTGGTCACGGTTGGTGCACGAGCGACCCCCATCGCACGCCGGTGCTTCGCCGCTGCGTTAGCGGCGTCCTCCTCAAAGTCGCGCTGCATCTTCGCCAGGAGTTCATCGCGGGCGATCCTTTTGGTTTCCTCCTGGTTTTCGGCCTCAATGCGAGCCAGTTCCTTCTTCCTTGCCTTTTCCGCTTCCTCCAGGGCATCGATCTTACGTTGGATGTCAACCTTGCAGGCGTTGAGAATCGCCAACTGTCTGGTGCTGGATTGTTGGCCGAAGTCAGGGGTTGGGTCTCCTGTGATGGTGGGGCGGAAGCCGCTCATGTTGGCGCGCAGGGTATCCGAAGTCTGCAGGCTACCGGCGTTGATCGTGCGCAGTTGTTGTTCCAAGGCGGCGCTCTGAGTCGCCTTGAAGTGCTCGATAGCTGCTGCTGCTGCTGCTTCTCTCTCGGCTATAGCGTTGCGCCTCGAATGCTCTTCGCTGGCGAGTTGAAGGCGAAGGTCGTCTTGAAGATCGTTGAGCTGGAGGGAGTCGAACTGGAGGGCGACGCTGGCAGAAGTCGAGGCCTGAAAATCGTCGTTGGCGACGGTCGGGTCTCCTTGCTGAGGGCGAAAATTCTCGGTGGTCTGCTCGAAGCGGAGAAGAGGAGAGAGGATGTTCGTCGGAGCTGCTGCGGTTCGGCGGTGAAATCGCGTGTTACGCTCGACTGCCTGGCGCTGGACGCGAGCTGTGTGTGGAGACAGGGTCTGGGTATGGTTCTGAGTCTGGGTCGTTGTCTCCCAAGCTGCAGAGTCCGGAGGTGCCGAAGGGGTCTGGATGCGCGTCTCTTGTTCCACTGAGTCTTTGGAAGGAGAGAGGGTATCGAGGCGGTGTTCGGCGTGCACAGGGGAGGGAACAGCGAGCCTACCAGCAGTAGTGGCTACAGAGGGAGCAACAGCAGTAGTGCGGGCAGCAGTGTGTGGCGTGTGCAACACAGAGGGGCGCGGCAAGTTTCGCGCACTTGGGGGGGGGTGGTGTCCAACGAATGATGGTTCGTCATCAAGTTGTGCCAGAATTTCGCGCTGGAGCGTGGTGGGGTGAAAGCTAGCGGAAGACGTGTGCGACGAAGGAGGTGAGGGTGGCGGGCTAGTCGATGCATCATCGCTACCTGCCAGTCTACCTGCGGCTCTCGAAGACATGTGCGGCGAGGCAAAGTCTGCTTGCTCCAAACAAAATGAGCTGCAATTGTGTTGTGTGGTTACTAGCAACCAGTTGAAAAAAAATCGAAGCGAGGTTATCGTAAGACTCTTCGTCGTCGTCAAGTGTGATGATGCTACCAGCAGGTAGCACACACGGGAGGTGCACTTACGTTCTCGTCCAAAGTTCCAAGTGTTTTAGTCCTTTATATCGTCCACACCAAGCTCGTAGCTTGGTTCACAAGGCAGCTGCGCATGCACGAGCCCGAGGGGCACCGTACATGTACATACTGGGGTACGCACATAAACAGATATCCGAGGGGCCTCTACCAGGCCTCTACGGAGATCTGTGCAATAAAGGAACCCTGAGATTCCTTGCGTACAACTAAAGCTTAAGTAACTATTTCCTATATAGAGCCTGTGTACTCAGCGCTCCATAACATTAGCCCACCCAGAAGTGCAGTATATGCAGATACCACGCACTAAATACTAGATGGAATTTCATCCATCCATTTCTAAGTGGTACCGAAGATACTGTTCTTCGATAAGCAAAACATTCTAGGAAATAAAAATATCAAACCTACCAAACTACCCCCCCACACCTCGTAAAGAGGCTACACAGTACGCCTCTGCTACAAAAATAGAAAAGTAGAGAAGGTAGGTGGGAAGAAGTCATGGGGATGTGTTGGTGCAAAGTAACTTGCAGCAAGCATCTCACCATTGAAATCAGAATGGTACACAAGTTGGGGGGTGTGTTGTTGCAAACTTTTTTGCAACAAGCACCTATCCAACAAAACAAAAAACAAAACAGAAACAGGGAGCACGATGAAAGGAAGCACGGCGTGTTGTTGCAAATTCTTGTGCAACAAGCACCGAAGCGTCGAAACAAAGAGCTTCAACGGAAGTCCAAAAACAAAACAAATGCTTAACCTAAGTAGCTGGGGCGGCGCGCAGATAGGCAGTACAAAAAAAAGTAGGGACCCCGTGAAAAGGTAGCACATAACAAAAACAAACTTGGAGCCAAACAGTAGCGTTGCAACGCAAAGAAGCTAGGTTAAAAGCACGCAAGTGGAGAAGAGAGTAAACAAAATCTAACGTATCGCCAAAAGGATAGTAGCAAGCAAGCTAGCAAGCAAAACAAATCGGGCTACGTTAAGACGATGGCTCACACTAGATTACGAGCCAGAAGGGGCTATGGGTGCACCGCGTGACTCGTCAGAGTTGCGCTGCACACCGGTAATTAATCCTTGAGGCTTGTGCCATTGTAAGCACCAAGAGCCGCAGGCAGCTTGCATGGAGATGGAGTACAGGTCGGAAGACAGGGTTAGCTCGATCGGTCCTGGGTCGTCTAGAAAGCGCACGACGTAGCGGTCAGGGTCAGGGTTGGTTGGCGAAACGTCGACGGAGCTGGCGATCTTGCCGAGCCACCAAATGTTGTCTGTCGACTTGTACCAGAAGTGGGCGCCTTTGGGCAGGGTGGAAACTTCGAAGCGCCGGGTCCAGAGGTGGCGAGGAACGACGGCGTAGCCGGGGGCCATGAAACGTTCGCCTTTGGATCGCGCGAGCTCGCGTTGGGCAGAGCCGATTCGCATTTGGCGGAAGAGTTGGTTGGTTTGGCGTTGTTGGTTGGGGGTTCCGGACCAGTATTGTAGGATTTTGGGTCGGAAGTGCTGGAGGTCGGCCTCGCGTTCCCATGAGGGTGTAAGCAGTCCTTTCCAGTGCGTCTCGTACATGACGGCGAGCCTGCCGCCACGGCCGCGGACGAGCTGGTGCGCGGTGAGTTGTTCGACATCTAATCTAGTTGGGGGTGAAAAAACGTCGGCGGCGGTCACGTGGTATGGCGGGGATTTCTTGGCGAAAGAGTTGAGCGCGTACAAGCTCAGGTTTGCCGGCAGATATTTGGGCACGTCCGATTTGTCGTGGGGGTTGTGGCAGAGTTTGCAGCGGACGACGGAAACTCGGGGTTTGGCGTCCGGCCCTGGCAGGTCTGAAGGGAGGTCCAGATAGAGGAGCTTGTCGTGGAGAGGGCGGCCATCTGGGGTGTCGTCGGCGGTGGCCGGGCCGACGGCCAGGACTTTGAAGGGTCCGGTGTAGAGAAGAGACAATTTTTCTTTGAGCACCTTGTCATCGGTGTCTTTCCGAGCGCCTTGGCGGATGGTGGCCGCGGAGTTGTAGAGCCACACCCAGCCACCTACCTCGAACACGGGCAAGTTAATGGCGGAGAGAAGTTTGGAGTTGCGGCGTTCGAGGCGTGAAACGGTGAGGGCGTGGTGGTCTCGCACGATGGTGTATGCACGCTGCTGTCGCTCGGTGGCGAGGTTGCAGTATGCCAGGTGGTCTCGGTCCAAACTTTGGTGTCCTCCGATGTTCGGGCTGTTGCCGAAGATGGTCAGGGGGAAGCGGGGTGAGCGGCCGATATGCACCTCCATTGGGGAGAGGCCGGTGGCGGTGTTGACGGAGTTGTTGTAGGCAGACTCGACATGGGGCAGCTGGATGTCCCAATCGGTTTGGGGCTCGTTTACCACGACGGCAAGCATTTGAGCCATGGTGTGGTTTACGCGTTCGGTGCCGCCGTTGCCTTCAGGGTGGTAGGAGCTGGTGTTGAGTTTGTTGATGCCCAGAAGCTTGTAAACGGCTTCTGAAAGCTTGGAGCAGAAATGCCTGCCGTTGTCCGAGAGGAGGGACACGGGGCATCCCCATGTAGGGATGAAACGGTTGACGAGAAGGTCGGCCGTGCCTTCGGCCGTATACTGAGATTTGGTGACAGCATACATGTCGGCTCTCCTGCTGAAGCGGTCGGTGAAGAGCAGGATGTAGCGGTTCCCTCTGGGTGTCAAAGGAAGAGGGCCGAAGTAGTCGAAGCTGACGGAAATACCTGGTCCATTTGGCAGAGCCAAAGAGATAACGGGCCAGCGAACGGTCTGGCGTGAGGTCTTGCGCGCTTGGCACATGAGGCAGCGGCGGAGCCAGAAACGCGTGCTGATATCCATGCCAATCCACCAGAAAAAGCGTTCAAGCATGCGGAGTGTGCGGGAGGTGCCAAGGTGGTACGAGGCTACGGCGTGGCAGGTGTCGAGGGCCCACCAACGCATGCTCATAGGAACATAGAGTCGGATAGGGCTGTCGAGCCGGGTAGCTACGCTGGCGGGGTTCCGCCGAGCATGGTAGTCAGGGTTTCGAACGAGCAGGGTGATGTCGTCGTCGGTGATGTGCAGTCGACCTTTTGTCGCAAGGGCCAGGACCTCATGCAGCACAGGGCGGTGGAGGGCAGGGTAACCATCCAAGAGCGTGGCTGGTGGTGGTGAAGGGCTTCCCAGGGCGAGAAAGTGGATAGCTGCTGCACATGTAGGTTCATGTTGTTGTTCGCGTTGCCAATCGCGCAAGGAGTAGCGCTCGATGTTGGAGGGCGGGGATGTGTTGCCCACCACCGAAGCTGGGTTAGGGAAAGGTGATGGTGGTGGGGCGGCAGAGCGGTTGGCATCTGCTGTAGTTGCGGCTGGAGAGGCCTGGGTGGAGGTGCCTGCGGAGGCACGGGGGCCTGTCTGTGGAAGAGCGACGGAGGTCGGTGGCAGGGTATATCCAGCCTGAACGGGGTTGCTTGAAGAAGGCGGAGACGCAGGTGCGCGCGGAAGTGTAGATGCAGAGGCTGAGGGTGCTAAAGATGACGCTGGGCGTGGTGCAGAAGGTGTGCGTTTGGAACGTTGGGCTTGTCGGGGTCGTACGCGCTCGAGGCGCGGTAGCGGGTCGGTGTTGAAGTAGGTCGGCGCAGGGAGGGTGGTGCCAGCGGCCACAGCTGTTCTATTGCGGGTACGCGATGAGATGAGGCTAGATGCAGGCAGCCTGGTTGATCCGGTGGAAGGGCTTATGGTTGGTGGAGTTGCGATGACGGGAGGCGCATGAGCAGAAACAGGAGGCGCTGCTACAGCAACTGCATTGACGACAGGGCAATCATGGGTGGCGCAAATGGGGCTGGAGCCAGGTATAACGCGGTGTAGACCGCCACGTCGAAAGTCGGTGAAATCAGGGTCGGGGTGGTGTGCGGCAGGGCGCACTCGGCGGATGAGCCCACCCAAGGCGATGCTGGGGATGGAAGAGGTAGCGGCATCCAAACCACAGGCACGGATGATGTACACGCCTACGGTGTCAGGGTCGGTGATGGCGCCGGGGCCTGATTTGTCGTGTTCAGTGGCCGGCTGCGGCAAACGGGAGAGGAAGTCGGCGTTGCCGTTTGCTGAACCTTTGCGGTACTCCAAGGTGTAGTCGTACGCGGTGAGGAACTCGACCCAACGCTGAACGCGAGCGTTGTGGTCGCCTACCTTGCCGATGTTCTCGAGTGCTTGATGGTCGGTGAAGATGCGAAATTTGCTCAACCACAGGTAACCACGAAGGCGTTTAATGGCCCAAATGATGCTTCCAGCTTCGAGGTCCAACGGGGTCCAATTACGTTCGGAGGGAAGTGTGGCGCGGCTGACGTATACGATGGGTTTCACGTTGCCGTCTGGTTGTTCTTGCTCAAGGGAGGCTCCAAATCCGTCGATGGAGGCGTCACAGTAAAGCAAAAATAGACGGGTGCCGTCGGCGACGGCATCCCAGTCGGGAAACACCAGGGTTGGGGATCGAGTGAGTTCCCCAAGAAGTTCGCGAACGATTTTCTCCATGTCCGGGGTGAAGATGTACTTGACGTTCTTCTTCATCAGGGTCTGGATAGGTCGGATACGTTTCGACATTTGGGGCAGGTACTTACGGTAGTAGGAGAGCCCACCCAGGAGGCTGCGGAGTTGCTTGATGTCCTTCGGCATTGGCATCTTAGTAAGGGCAACAACTTTGTCGATCATAGGCCTGACGCCGTCGGGGCAGATGGTGTGGCCGAGGAAGTCGGCTTCGGTGGCGCCGAGCCTGGTTTTGCCGGGCGAAAGCTTGAGGTTGTGTTCGATCAGGCGGAGGAAGAAAGCTCGAAGATTCGCGATATGTGAAGCAGGGTCCTTGTCGTGGACGATGACGTCGTCCAGGTACGCCAAAACGCGTTCCAAATTTTTGATGACTTCGTTGATCACGCGCATGTACCAGCCTGGGCTCTGCGAAGCGCCCTGTGGCATCACGAGCCACTCAAGGAGGCGGGTTGGCGTGCAGAACGCAGTCAGGGGGACGGTGTCCTTGTCGTTAATGATTTGGTGGAAAGACGAAGTGAAATCGAAGAGCGAGAAGATTTTGGCGGATCGGAGTTGGTCGAAGGTGGCGTCGACTCTGGGTAGTGGCTGTTGTCCAAGCTCGGAGATGGCGTTGAGCTTCTTGAAATTCACGGTCACGCGCAGGTCGCCGTTCTTTTTGGGGATAACCACAAGGGGGCTGCGCCATGGAGAAGTCGAAAGCTGAACCAGTCCACTCGCGATGTACTTGTCCAAGATGACGTCAACTTTGCGGAGGACAAGTGGGTTCATGGAGTACGCTGGGGTGGAGATGGGTCTGGTTCCGGGCGGCACGTGTATCTCAAAGGGAAGAAGAGAGCAGCGGCCGAAGTCGGTCTTTGAAGCCGAAAACACTGAAGGGAACTCACAGAGCAAGTCGGCAAGCTGGGTGATGACTTCTGGGGTCCATCCTGGGCCATGCAAGTCGAAAACGATGCGTCGCAAGTGCGAGGGAATGCGAGCCCAAAGCGCCATGAAACTGGCACGCTGTTCAGTGTCGAGCCGGGTTAAAAGCTCTGGAGGAGGGTCCGTCGGCGGCGGGTCTTCGTCGTCGGCGACGGGGATATTATCGTGCACGGCGTGCACGAAATTATCATCGTCAGGGTGCGGGGTTGGTTCCGCAGGCTGGGTGGGGGCAGGGTCAGGGTGCTTGTGCTCGATGTTGTCGAAGACGTCCGGAGAGGCTTGGAGCAGCGGCGAGGAAGCAGTACCCAACAAGTCGCCCGGTTCAATTTCGCCACAGCCGACCATGGGTATTTTTTGTCGGCCGTGCGAGACGAAGACTTCTGTTGCAGGGGACATAGAGTCGTCCTGGGGCAGGAGTTGTACAAGGTACTTACCGGTTAAGGCTGGAGAGCCAACGCTGCGGATCAAATTGACGTCAACAAGAGTTGGGGTCGAAGACAGGGAGATCCCAGACTCGCCTTCGAACAGGAGATG
>JAYMFV010036523.1:0-12037 GCA_036784875.1 Internoretia fryeana | reverse complement strand
GTCTGGATTGACACATTTTGGAATGAAGTGGGTTTTTGCAATTCTCCACTGAAGATACTGGTCAAAAAAGCCTTGGAATCTTACATTTAAATATCTCTTCTATAAGTTCACACATTGATGAACTTAAAGTTTTGTTAAACCTTGAGATCTGATCTTGTCATTTACCAAAAAAGGATTTGGAATCAATTTTTATGGAACTTATCTTCCCTAAAAAAGAGAATCTTATTTTAGGTTGTATTTATAGGCACCCAAATATGAACCCACTTGATTTTAACCAGAATTATCTATCAACTCTTTTAAACAAACTACAACGAGAAAAAAAACTTGTCGCTTTAGCTGGTGATTTTAACTTTAACATGCTCAATGTCAATAACCATCCACAAACCTGTGAGTTCTTACAACTGATGTTTTGTAATAATCTTATACCCCGTATTCTTCATCCTACAAGGATTACCTCTTCATCTTCAACTTTGATTGATAACATTTTTCTTAACAATGAAGAATTTACAACAGTATCTGGAAATATTAATGCATCATTGTCTGATCACCTACCACAGTTTATGTTTTTAAAGGACTTCTTTTCTGAAGATCAAATAAACAAAGATGTTTACCGTAGAGACTTTTCTAGATTTGATAATGATGAATTTGTTACTTCATTGACATGGGACAAAATTTATCCAATTAATGCAGAAACACTAAATGAAGGGGTGGGAATACTTCTCAAAGAAGTGCATGATGTTTTAGACAAAATGGCCCCAGTTAAAAAATATAAGCAAAAAAAACTGCAATCACAAAAACCTTGGGTAAATAAACAAATCTTAAAAGAAATTAATGTAAGAGACAAAATGTTTAATAAGTATATCAAAGAAAAAGATAAAGCAAAATAAAAATGATCTATGGGATCAATTCAAGAAACAGAGAAACTCTGTGGTTGAACTTTTACGTAAAAGTAAAAACAAATTCTATTTACACTTTTTTGAAAAAAACAAGCAAAACTGTAAGAAAACTTGGGAAGGTATTAATAATATAATGCATCCAAGGCGTTCTAGATATAAATCATCCCCTTCAACTTTAGAAAGTAATGGGAAAAATATCTCAGATAAAAAGAAAATTGCAGAAAGTTTTAATGATTTTTTTATAAAAGTAGGAAGTTCCACACAATCTAAAATAAGGAACTCTCTAAAAGTCCCGTTAGACTTCCTAAGTAATAACCTTATGGAAAACTCATTTTTTATACAGCCAACTACAAGCACAGAAATAGAAGATATAATCTCAACTATCGATGCAACTAAAAGTACTGGACCAAACAGTATCCCAAGTAACATTCTAAAGCTCATTAAGAAACCAATATCTCTACCTCTTTCGCATTTAGTAAATGTCTCTTTTCAAACTGGAATCTTTCCTGATCTCCTCAAAATTGCAAAAGTTATACCAGTATTTAAATCTGGCTCTAAACTAAATTGTACCAACTACCGACCTATTTCTTTACTATCTAATATTGGGAAATGTTTTGAAAAATTGATGCACAAAAGGCTATATAACTACATCGAATTAAATAAAGTTCAAATATGCTTAAAATCAGTTTAACCTAATTAAATGCTTCAGCTATCCTATTATGGCATCATTAGTTATAAAAAATGGTTTGTGACAAACCATTATCTGTTTCAAAAAAGAGAAACAAACTCTTGTTTACAAAGATATTAAAAGAAAAAACTAAATTAATAATAAAACTGTGGTTATAAGTGGGATTGTCACACCCAAAGACCCAACTGCGATAAGTTAAAAGCCCCCATGCTAAAGCAGAAGTATCAGTGATTTTTCTTCAGTTCGAAGGCTCCCACCTAGATTTCGGCCACTTACTCGAAAATCCCTGTGATGATGGAAAACACAGGTGGGAAGCGGGCCAAGCAATAGTTTTGGCTCAAGGCCTTGACCAAAACTATCACCAAAATACACTGACACTCCTACATAAAAATTATTGTTGACTGGGGTTATATGTGGGGTCGTCACACCCAAAGATAAGGAAATAATTCCGAAACCCCCTTGCAGGAAATATTTATTTTATTAATTTAATTTGCTCTAAAAATAGTAAAGCACAAAAAACTACGTTCTTGCATAAAAGAAAACGTAAGAATATTTTGTTTTTAAAGAAGATGCAGAGACAGTACACACGCTGCTATCATTACATCGAAGCCATTTATCAGAAAATTTATCTTTCACGATAGACCAGTAATGGCCAGAATTTATGCTACCAGAATGATTGATTGTGGCAACGAGTGCATACTTTTGGTATATAGTGATGTCCTCAGAATGTAAAGGGACTTTTAAAAGTTCTGGAAAACAGGCAACCTCAGTTGGAGACCTTATCTGTGTGGTGTTGTGTACCAGTTGCATTCGATTGAGCTGAATGACTATGATTTCTGGCAAAAGGGAAAAGAAGGTGATCCGGTTGGCATCTTGTTTTAATTGGCAACGTGAACAAAACCATTGGTTAGAGCCAGAAAGTGCTTCTGGCATTAGCAGTTTCTTAAGTGATTGGCTGATTGAATTTTCAACACTTAAGGGAATTATGGTGTGATTTTCTTCCTTGGTACTAGAGTTATTGCATACTGAACATACAATTTGGGTTGAAATAGTGGTAGTAAAGCTGTTAAAAAAGGTGGGTGCAAAGTAAAGTAGATCATTTAAAAACATTTGCAGGACCTCAGGAACGTCATGCTGGCGGTTAAAATCAAAAGCTATGTCTTTAGACAAAAAACTACGCTTGATGGACCATAGAAAACCTGAAACATCTAGGGGTGAATTGGTCTTTTGCACAAGGGAACGAATGGTGGTGAAAGACCTTAGTATTGGAGAATGTAAGTTTGCATCCGATGGAATATCCCACTTTAAAGGTAAAGCAAACAATGCCTGGAGAATAGAATTTGCATAGCAAGTGTTACCCACATTTTTGAATCCTGTAGGTTTATCTAGTGTTGGTGGTGTCTTATTTGGTTTATTTTTGTTATTGCTTTCTTGAGTAGGAGTGATGTTTATTGGGGCTGAATTGGGTTTATTAGCTTCTTTTTGGGGAGTTGAACATTCAACAGACTCATCCCAATGTTTGTTATTTCTTGCTACCCAAATACAGAATGAGCACTTCATTGATATGGAAGCAAAATCCTTTGAAGACTTATTTGCAGCTTTAGGGCTGTAGCCTAACCTTTTAAGGGTATAAGCAACACTTTTAGATGAAAATCCCCGTGCACCTACTTCAATAGCAAAAATGTCCACAGACCAGCCCTTAGAAATAATTTCCTCTTTGAGGGGAAGATACTTGGTGGACTTATCTGTATGCCAGAACTCTATATTTTCTTCACAAGGACAAGTTAATTCTATAAGAATGACATGTTTTTTGAATTTAGAAAATATAACTATGTCAGGTCTTTCTGATGTCGAAGAAATGTTTGGTGGGAAAACAAAGTCATTGTTAAGGTCTGCCACTAGAACCCAGTCATTTGCAGAATGGAGAATTCCACATGGCTTATTTTTCTTAGGTTTTGAGTACTCTCCAGGTTTAACAAAGTGGATAAATTTTTCTCTTTTTTTGGTTGGTAATGAGAAAGGTTTGGAGATGAAATTCCTTAATGATTTGACTATCTCTAGAAGAACTGAGTCATGTCGGAAAGTAAATCTTCCCTGCTTAAGAGCAACTGGACAGGCCCCAAGTATGTGGGCTGTTGTACAGTATTTCTTGGGGCAAAGAAAACAAGCTGGCTCTGTTATTATCTTCCATCTTTGAAGATTACTGGGAGAGGGAAGTGTGTCATAAGTTGCGCCAATACAAAAAGATATTAAATTTGCTGGTGTGGCAAGAAGGGTTGACCATGAAAAGTTGTTCTGTGTATAGTTAGACCATCTTGTCCATTGACCTTGAACTTGCAGCTGTACAGCTTTAGACAAGTTTACTTCTTCGTCTATCTCACGCGCAGAAGACGATACCAAATGGCGGTAGGCATGGGATCGTTTCAAAGGGATTTGTGGAGAAGGGAAATATCCTAAACCAGACCTACCATGACGATTTATCCCAATCAATTTTTGGAATGAAATGTGATGCTCAGCATTGTCAACAGCATCCTTAATGTTCCAACCCTTTGAAGACGGATGGTTTATTGGATGTTTTACCAAAGGGTCTTTAGAGTCACGAATAAGAAGATGGCCACTTATTTTAGAAGATTTAAAAATTGACACAAGGCTCTTGATAGGTAATGGACAGGGACTTTCTGATGAATACAAAGAAAGATTAGAGATCATGCGACTAAGGTGTAACCATTTTCTGATGTATGTTGAAATATGTTGCTCAAGTTTTGATGCTATGGTAAAAGAAACCTCATATATCATCAGGGGCCATTGAATTCTTGGTATGAGCAAGTGTTGCAAAATCCAGAGTTTCTGTTTACCATTAAAGAAAGATTTGTCGATGATTAAAAGGCCGTCAGAAAGTTTTTGTTGTAGTTCGTCGACATTACGCCTGTCAGAAAGAGTTCCATCTATGATGCGACCTAAGAATTTCACAGGTATAGACTGTATGGATGGGATGTAACAGCTAAAATCAGTTGGGTTTGTTGGTTTGGAAGAGACAAATGGAGTCACATTTACTGTCCTGCCTTTAATGATCACAACACTGCGTGATTTTGGTGTTCGATATTCCATATTTGCCCATTTGAGAGCATACGAACATCGACTCAAAAGATCCTGGCAGCCTGGAACAGAAGATGACATAAGACTCAAGTCGTCCATGAAAGCTCGAACCGGAGGTAATGGAATTTTCGCAGACAGCAGATATTTTGGCGAAGTTGAAAGCAAAGTATACTCGATGATGATGTTTATTCCGGCTAGAAAAAGAATTATAGATACTGTGCATCCTGTGAAGATACCACGCATGTGACGATGCCAATCACTTGGCGAGTCTGATGAAAAGGACTTACTCCATAGAGAAACGTAATAATTTTGTATTAGTTTAATCCACTTTTCTGGCACGCCATATCTTTTCAAGGCAAAAAAAATCAGTTTGTGTGGAATAGAACCATATGCATTAGCAATGTCTAACCAAATGACTGAAAGATTGGATTTTCGAAGGCGGGCATCCTTAAGGGCAGACCATACCATTGATGTATGCTCCCAACAACCCGGGACAAGCTCCATACAACCCTTTTGTATAGAAGTGTCAATTAATTTGTTATTTCTGATAAGATGGTTTTCTATACGTTTTGAAACGAGGGAGAAGAAAAGTTTGCCTTCCACATTTAACAGAGCGATAGGTCGAAAATCTTTGACACAATCAGGAGTTGGTTTATTTGATTTTGGAATATATACTTCTTTAGCAAGACGCCATTGCAAAGGGACAACATTGTTACGCAGACAAGATTTAAATATTGCGAACAGAAATGATCGAATTTGCTCACATTTTTTATAAACTTTGTAAGGGATACCATTCACGCCTGGTGATGAGTTATTACGGCGTGTATGAAGCAGTTTCATGAACTCCTTGGACTCAAATGAAGCTTTAGAAAAACTTTTCTTTAACTTAGGAGGGGGTGGTAGATCTTGTAAGGCCTCTAAAGGGTAATCATAAAACTCATCTGTTAAATTCTGGCTTTTGTGGAGATCTAGAACAGATTGAGAAACTTTCATGGATGTTGTGCATTTAGGGTCTAGTAGATCTTTTGCTGCATTATAAGGATTTTTCCTAAATAGTGCAGATGCACGCTTCCTTTTCCATCTCTTTTTTCTGTTAGATTCAGACTTACGTAAGAACTTAAGTTTGGCTTTGACATCACTCAACAAAGATTTTAAGCCAGTGATCTGTTCCTGCACAAAACAGGAATTAATTTGAGTGACAAGATCGTTTTTTCGTTTGGCAAGATGAATACTGCGCATGGTGTTATGACTGAAACTTATTTGGGAGTTTTGACTAAAAGGTTCTTTGCACCCGAAAAGTAATGCAGCTTCGCGATAAATTGTTTCTGTAAGGAGAGATACACGATCTGATAAGCTCCCACATAGGTAAAGTTTAGGCATTACTGAGGAATCCAATTGCTCCCAACTGGATTCACTATCCATTTTAGGCCAAATTATTGATGGTTTGAGTACAAAGCTTGAGAGAGAGTCTAACTCAGCAGTGTGGCGAGAAGGTGTACTGTGGGTTTTATCCTGACAAACCTTCAGCGACTTAAGCTTTTCAGCAACACTCTGTGTAGATAAATTCTCTATGACGACTTTGCATTCTTTTAATTTGAACTTAGATAAAAGATTTGATGGTAAATTATTTGAACTGATATTGTTGTTTGACCCACAACAATTTAAGGGGTTTTGAGGTTTTTTGGGGGAAAGAAACATATACTATAGTGAAAATAATGCACAGGAAAAAAGTCAACCTTGAGTAGCCTGGCGCTCAAGGTAAGGCATAAATTTTTCACAGAGGAGCCTCATCTGCAAAGATCCGCTAGCGACTATCTACCCGTAGCCATTCATCCATCAGCACGTACCTTATATTGGATTGGGGTTCAGTGTTATCACTGAAGAAAAACGCGGAGCTTTGCATCAATGAAAAATTCTTATTTTTATTTGTTTTTATTCTATTTGTATTTTTTTTTTGTATTTTTTTTTTTTTTATATGTACATTCAAATTTGAAATAAATAATCTAGTCTCTCCCAGTGTCCTAGGGGCCATAAAGACCTTCCTAGCGGTTACTGTAGCCATAACGGCTAAACAGAAAAAAGTGTTCAAATGAGCTAAATATCCAATTAAGCCAATATCTATCCTACTACGGCATTATATATTTTATAAAATGGTTTGTTTAAAACCATTATTTGTTCCCAGAGTCAGGAATCAAACTCTTGTTTACAAAGATGTTAAAAAAGAAGAAATTAAATTATTAAAAGAGACTGTGGTTATAAGTGGGATTGTCAAACACCCAAAGACCCAACTGCGAAAAGTTAAAAGCCCCCATGCTAAATGCAGAAGTACCAGTGATTTATCTTCAGTTCGAAGGCTCCCACCTAGATTTCGGCCACTTACTCGAAAATCCCTGTGATGATAGAAAACACAGGTGGGAAGCGGGCCAAGCAATAGTTCTGGCACAGGCCTGACCAGAACTACCACCAAAATACACTGATACTCCTACAATAAAAATCATTTTTGACTGGGGTTATATGTGGGGTCGTCACACCCAAAGATAAGGAAAGATAATCCGAAACCCCCTTGCAGGAAAAATTTTATTTAATAACTTAATTTGCTCTGAATATAATAAAACACAAAACACTACTTTCTAGCATAAAAGAAAACATAGGAGTATTTTGATTTTAAAGAAGATGCAGAGACAGGGCACACACTACTGTCGTTACATCGAAGCCAATTATCAGAAACTTTATCTTTTACAATAGACCAGTAATGACCAGAATTTATGTTACCAGAATGATTGATCGTGGCCACTAATGAGTACTTTTGGTATATGGTGATGTCCTCAGACTGTAAAGGGACTTTTAAAAGTTCTGGAAAACAAGTAACCTCGGTTATAGATCTTATCTGTGTGGTGCTATGTGCCAGTTGAATTCGGTTGAGCTGAATGATTATGACTTCTGGCAAAAGGGAAAAGAAAGTGTTTCGTGTGGCATCTTGATTTACTTGACAATGTGAACAAAACCATTGGTTTGGGCCAGAAAGTGCTTCTGCCATAAGCAGTTTCTTAAGGGATTGATTGATTGAATTTTCAACACTTAAAGGAATTATGGTGAAGTTTTCTTCCTTAATACTAGAGTTATTGCATACTGTACATACAATTTGAGTTGAAATACTGGAAGTAAAGATGTTAAGAAAGGCTGGTACTAAAGACAGAAGATCATTCAAAAACATCTGTAAGACTTCAGGAACGTCATGCTGAAGGTTAAAATCAAAAGCAATGCCTTTAGACAAAAAACTACGCTTGATAGACCATAGAAAACCTGAAACATCTAGGGGTGTATTGGACTTATGGGCTAGAGACCGAATGGTATTAAAAGATCTAAGCATTGGGGAATTTGAGGTTGCACCTGACGGAATATCTTCCCACTTTAAAGGTAAAGCAAGCAATGCCTGGAGAATAGAATTTGCATAGCAAGTGTTACCTACATTTTTGAATCCTGATGGTTTATCTTGAGTTTTTGCTGTTTTATCCTGGTTATTGCTCTCTGGGGTAGGAGTTATGTTTTTGGCAGCTGTGTTCGGATTATTTACTACCATTTGGGGAGTCGGACTTTCAACAGACTCATCCCAGTCTCTGTTGTTTCTGGCTACCCATATACAGAAGGAGCATTTCATGGATATAGAAGCAAAATCCTTTGAAGCCTTGTTTGCAGCCTTAGGGCTGTAGCCTAGTCTTTTGAGGGTATAGGGAACACTTTTAGAAGAAAATCCCCGTGCTCCTACTTCAATAGCGAAAATGTCTATAGACCAGTTGTTAGATATAATTTCCTCTTTAAGGTCCAGGTACTTATGTGACTTATCTTTGTGCCAGAACTCAATATTTTCTTCACAAGGGCAGGTTAATTCTATAAGAACGACATGTTTTTTGGAATTAGAATATATAACTATGTCAGGTCTTAGCTTTGTTGACGAAATCTTTGGTGGGAAGACAAAATCATTTTTAAGGTCTGCCACCAATATCCAATCATTTGTAGAATGAAGAATGCCACATGGCTTATTCTTTTTATGTTTTACGGATTCACCAGGTTTAACAAAGTGGATAAAAGTTTCCTTTCTTTTAGTTGGCAATGAGAAAGGTTTGGAGATAAAATTTGTTAAAGATTTGACTATTTCTTGGAGAACGGAATCATGTCGGAAAGTAAATCTTCCTTGTTTGAGAGCAACTGGACAAGCACCAAGAATGTGGGCTGATGTGCAGTATTTCTTAGAACAAAGGAAACAAGATGGTTCTGTAGTTATCTTCCATCTTTGGAGGTTACTTGGGGATGGAAGTGTGTCATAAGTTGCACCGATACAAAAAGATATTAGGTTTGCTGGAGTTGCAAGAAGGGTTGCCCACGAGAAGTTGTTTTGGATATAGTTAGACCATCTTGTCCATTGACCTTGAACCTGCAGCTGTACTGCTTTAGAAAGGTTTGATTCTTCTTCTATCTCACGAGCAGAGGATGATACCAAATGGCGATATGCGTGAGATCTTTTGAAAGGGATTTCAGGAGTTGGAAAATAACCTAATCCCGATCTTCCATTACGATTTATGCCTACCAATTTTTGAAAGAAGATGTGATGTTCAGCATTTAGGACAGTGTTTTTAGTGTTCCATCCTTTAGAAGAAATAAGGTTGGTAGGATGTTTGACCAAAGAGTCTTTAGAGTCTCTTATAAGTAGGTGACCACTGATTTTTGATGATTTAAAAATTGACACAAGTCCTTTGATTGGTAATGGGCATGGGCTTTGAGATGAATACAATGAAAGATTAGAGATCATACGACTGAGGTGTAACCATTTCCTAATGTATGTGGAAATGTGCTGCTCCAGCTTTGTGGCTATGGTCAAAGAAACCTCATAAATCATTAATGGCCATTGAATTCTTGGTATAAGCAAATGCTGCAAGATCCAGAGTTTCTGTTTTCCATTAAAGAAAGACTTATCAATAATTAAAAGACCATCATAAAGTTTTCTTTCTAATTCTTCAACATTTCGTCTATCAGAGAGTGTTCCATCTATGATTCGACCCAAGAATTTTACTGGTATTGACTGTATAGATGGAATGTAGCAGCTGAAGTCTGAAGGAGTTGTGGGTTTCGAAGAGATAAACGGAGTCACGTTGACTGTTCTACCCTTTATGATCACAACACTACGAGATTTTGCTGTTCGATATTCCATGTTTGCCCATTGAAGAGCAAATGAGCAACGGCTTAAAAGATCTTGACAGCCTGGGACTGATGATGACATTAGACTTAAGTCGTCCATGAAAGCCCGGATCGAAGGTAATGGAATTTTAGAAGACAGCATATACTTTGGTGATGCTGATAGCAAAGTATACTCAATAATGATGTTAATTCCAGCTAGAAAAAGAATGATGGATAGAGTGCACCCTGCAAATATTCCACGCATGTGACGATGCCAGTCACTAGGGGAGTCGGATGAAAAAGATTTACTCCATAAAGCAATATAATAATTTTGAATGAGCTTAATCCATTTATCCGGTATGCCATACCTTTTCAATGCAAAAAAAATTAGTTTGTGAGGAATGGAACCATATGCGTTAGCTATGTCTAACCAAATTACAGATAGGTTTGCTTTTCGAAGACGAGCATCCTTAAGTGCAGACCATACCATTGATGTGTGTTCCCAGCAACCGGGTACAAGTTCCATGCAACCTTTTTGTATAGAAGTGTTTATTAAGTTGTTGTTTCTGATGAGATGGTTTTCTATACGTTTGGAAACAAGGGAGAAAAAGAGTTTGCCTTCTACATTTAGCAAGGCAATAGGTCGAAAATCTTTCACGCATTCGGGGGAGGGCTGTTTTGATTTGGGAATATAAACTTCTTTTGCAAGACGCCATTGCAGAGGAACGACATTGTTTCGAAGACAAGATTTGAATATGGTAAAAAGGAAAGATCGAATTTGTTCACATTTTTTGTAAACTCTATAAGGAACACCGTTTATGCCAGGTGAAGAATTATTTCGCCTTGTATTAAGAAGTTTCATGAATGCATTAAAATCAAAAGATGCTTTGGAAAAACTTTTCTTTAATTTCGGAGAAGGTGGTAGGTCTTGTAAGGACTCTAAAGGAATATCGTAAAACTCATCTCTTAGATTTTGTTTTTTGTGGAGGTCAAGGACAGATTGGGAAACTTTCATGGATGTTATGCATTTAGGATCTAGAAGATCTTTTGCAGCCTTATAAGGATTTTTCCTAAACGCAACCGAAGCATGTTTCCTTTTCCATCTCTTTTTCCTATTGGACTCTGACTTGCGTAACGATGTAAGTTTTAACTTAACATCAGTTAAAAGAGATTTTAATCCGACCACCTGTTCACGAATGGAACAAGAATTTATTTGAGCAATAAGATCATTCTTTTGTTTTGCAAGATAAATACTGCGCATGGTGGAGTAGCTAGAACGATTTGAGGTTTTATGTATGAAAGGTGGCTTGCACCCGAAAAGTAGTGCGCCTTGATTATAAACAGTCTCTTCAAGAAGAGATACGCGATCTGTTATGCTGCCACATAGATATAGTTTAGGCATGACAGAGGAATCAAGCTTATACCAACTAGATTCGTCGTCCATTTTGGGCCATATGATAGGTGACTTGAGAGCAAAGCTGGAGAGAGTAGCTAACTCAGCAGTGTGGCGAGAAGGAGTTCTGTGGGTTTTATCCTGACTAACCTTCAGCGACTTAAGCTTTTCAGCAGCACTTTGAATTTGCAAATTCTCTACGACAACTTTACACTCTTTTAATTTGAACTTATTGGATATGATTTGGGATGAAATATCATTTGAACTGTTATTGTTGTTTGCCCCACAACAATTTAAGGGGTTTTGAGGGGTTTTGGAGGAAAAGAACATATACTATAGTGTTAAAAATGCACAGGAAAATATTGGGTCAGCCTTGAGTAGCCTGGCGCTCAAGGTAAGGCATAAATTTTTCACAGAGGAGCCTCATCTGCAAAGATCCGCTAGCGACTATCTACCCGTAGCCATTCATCCATCAGCACGTACCTTATATTGGATTGGGGTTCAGTGTTATCACTGAAGAAAAACGCGGAGCTTTGCATCAATGAAAAATTCTTATTTTTATTTGTTTTTATTCTA
Source organism: Internoretia fryeana (assembly GCA_036784875.1). Lineage (NCBI taxonomy): Eukaryota > Phaeophyceae > Ectocarpales > Acinetosporaceae > Internoretia > Internoretia fryeana. The sequence goes on along the minus strand of JAYMFV010036523.1, from coordinate 216 downwards.
TTTGTATTTTTTTTTTGTATTTTTTTTTTTTTTATATGTACATTCAAATTTGAAATAAATAATCTAGTCTCTCCCAGTGTCCTAGGGGCCATAAAGACCTTCCTAGCGGTTACTGTAGCCATAACGGCTAAACAGAAAAAAGTGTTCAAATGAGCTAAATATCCAATTAAGCCAATATCTATCCTACTACGGCATTATATATTTTATAAAATGGTT
>JAYMFV010035423.1:0-12039 GCA_036784875.1 Internoretia fryeana | reverse complement strand
TATCCCATAAGGCAATGGGTGTTAAGCTTACCCATTCCACTTCGGCTTCTACTCGCAAGAAACCCAAGTGAATTAAGCAAGGTAATGCAAATCATTCACCGCGCCATTTCGACACACATTGTAAACAAAGCGGGTTTTACCAATAAACAAGCTAAAACGGGCGCCGTTACCTTAATTCAACGTTTCGGCAGCGCCCTCAACCTAAATATCCACTTCCACATGCTGTTTCTTGAAGGCGCAATTAGCGAAAATTCATGGGGTGGCACCACCTTCACTCGCATCAATACCCAAAGTGCGGGCACGTGAGCACCCTGTCACAACGATTTGGTCGAGCTCGTCCATACCATACCCGATTTTTCGGAGTGTTCGCGCCAAACAGCAGCCTGCGAGCACAAGTGACTGCGTCACAACGAGGCAAAAATAGTCCTAAACTGGCCAATGAAGAAAATAAGCAGCTTGATAAACCTTATCAAGCCAGAGCGATGAGTTGGGCCCAGCGTCCGGTGACCGGCTAGTTAGAGCGAGTTTTCAATATTGACATTACAGAGTGCGAAAAATGCGAGAACCACAATGTGAGCATCATCGCTTGCATCATAGATGTCCACGTTATTCAAAAAATACTGGCATATTTAGATAAAGCGTACCCAACTTCTGCAACTACAACGCGATTACCACCATTACGAGCGCCACCTAATGAAAAGCACGACTTCAATATTCAACGTGACTTCAATTTTGGGGCATAGGCTCCCTTTACTGCTAGAGTAAAAGAAACACACTATTACATGGTGGGAGCACTGGCATCCCAATCACCCAACTCCTATAACAATGGCCTATCTGCGCTTGTTAGTTGAAGACTATCACGCGATAGAAAACTTCCACAATTCGAGATTTCAACAAACCAATCTAGTCAAAAAGACAGCTGTCACAGGGGGTAGTAAATAGCTTTAATCCGTCTTATACTCGTACTTGGTGACGGCAAAAAAACGCTAAATTAACACTCGCTAAGCACGCTGTGTTGGCATATGTTGTGAACGCAAAGCGCGTCAACCCGACAAACCGTCCAAAAAAGCGAGCAACAAACTATTCACCTCTTGCGCTTGCTCGCGCTGAATAAAGTGTCCTGCGTTAGGCAAAATGTGGCACCCGCAGATACCAGGCAGTGTCACGCTAAAATTGTCGACGTTAGCTTGTGCTGCTGGAAACTTAAGAATATCGTCTTTCTCACCTGCAATAAACAGCGACGGTTGATGAATAACTTGGCCACGCCAAGGCCGCATTAATTCCCAAGAGCGGCTAATGTTACGATACCAATTAAGAGCAGGTCGAAACCCCGTGTTTGAAAATGCGCTTACGTATTGAGCCATGTCTTGCTCGCTGAGCCAATTGGGCATTGATTCTGGCTCGGTTGTGTTATCTAAAAAACCCTTTCCTGCTTGAAGCATACCAAATACAGGCGTACCCGGCCCATTGCCCGATGCACTGTAGTGAATACGACGAATAGACGCGGCCACGTCTTGTTCTAACTCTGCTTCGGCTACCCCCGGCGTTTGAAAATATTGCAGGTAAAAATTTTCGATGCCCGCATTACGTAAGCTCAACAAAGGTTCTGCCGGACTTTGTGGAGCAAATGGCACGCTCATGCCCGCCACGGCGGTGAAAATATCGGGTCGTAATAAAGCCGATGTCCACGCCACAGGCGCGCCCCAATCATGGCCAACAATGGTGGCATGTTGAGCGCCCAGTGCGCCCACTAGCTCAACCATATCGCCGACTAAGTGAAGCATTGTATATTGACTAAGGTCGTCAGGTGCGGTGGTGCCACCAAACCCTCTCATGTCGGGCGCAACTGCTCTATATCCTGCCTTAGCTAAGGCCACAAGTTGGTGTCGCCACGATATAGAAAGTTCTGGAAAGCCATGACACAGCACCACTAATGGCCCGCTACCCATGCTGAGCACTTTCATCTGTAAACCGTTAAGGTCCAAAATATAAATGTCGGGTGCTAATTCTGCTTGGGATGAGGTGTCAATTTGTGTGGCCATAAAGGTTGTTCCTATTGCTCAACTGGCCTGAGACAAGCGCAATAAGTTCTGTACGGCTAACGGGCCATTTTGAACAGCGCGACCAAGTTGACTCATTTTTTTATGATCGTCTGGACTAATCTTGGCAACTAAACGGGTAAAGCCATCGAGTCGACACTCAATCAGAAATTTAGCGAGCCCTTCATGTGCTTGCCATTGTCCTTGATTCATCAAGTAGCATGCTTGTGTTTTTAGAAAATCTTTTACCGTGTCTGTCATTGGCGTGGGATGGGTCATTGCCGAGCGCAACGTTGGGTCTTGTATATTGGCCTCAATATAAGCAATGATTGCGCTGCTTAAACAAGGTTGCCAGGTACGGATCATTTGCAGATTGATGCGCTTGTCTTCAAATACAGGGGTGAAATTATTGACGTTGTATCCTAATCCTGCTGCGGTGCAATCCACATACAAAGTATCTTCTTGACAGTCTACACTGCCATTGGTGAGGGTTATGCGAGTAGGCGCTATTGATTCAACCCTTCCCAGTCTAATAATGTTGCTAATGGCTTGCATCTGCTTAAGTTCGGCTTTTGTAATAATCGCGGCATGAAACATGCTGGGCCATACATTTTTGTCAAGGCGCAGCCAGTTCCCTTGTTCTTCCATGCCTTTGCAGATATCTTCAACGCTTTTCGCACTGGCGTAGGTCTCTAATTGACTGGCGGTGAACTCTAAAGTTTGTTCAAGAAAAGCTTCATCGGGTTGAAAATTACTGCGGTCATAAAACCATGAATCCCTTGGTATTACCCACGAAATATTGGCCGGTGGATAGTGGTTGGTCAGCAGCCATAAAATGCTATCAATACCTGTTTTACCCCCTCCTAACACGGTGATGTGTTTGTATTTTGGCGCGAATGTGCATAAAAAGTTGGGAGGAATACTGGTTACGCCGTCTGCCACTTTGAAGTTAGGAGTATGCGTCATGGGGATAGACGTTGTTAAATGAGTGGCGTCGACTACTTTTTGGTTAACGGTTACGTTGTGTTGCTCACCCGACATTAGGGAAATAATATCGCCATTAGGCGTGTATTCACATAAGGGTAAATGTTGAACCCGTCCCGAAGGCATAAACACTTCATCCATCAGGCACTGATAGTAGTGATTAATGTCGACACCTGACGCGAGCGAAAAGTGGCCTTTGTTTAAGCCTGTTGTATCTAACTCATGATTGCCGAGCGGGCGTGAGGCAACGCCATAGTAACTTGCAGGCTGATGTAATTGCACAAACGGGTAAGCGTCATTCCAGTGGCCACCCGCATTAGGCCGGCGATCGACCATCAAAAAAGTCGCATTGGTTTGGCTTAGCATCGTGTCAACAAAAGCCATTGCAGATGCGCCGCTGCCAATCACAAGATAGTCAGTTTGATAATTCATTTGTGTTCTCTATTTAGACTAAGAACGCTATTCTTCATACGTGACGCTTCTAACATTTATGCAGTCTCTCCATGAGCTAACCAGTTAGCCAATTCATCCCCTAGTTCACGTTTTGCCAACTGGTCATATTCGGCCACTTGAGATTGCGTTAATACACCCTCCCAGCGTTTACTTGTGCCCTTACTAAAGAAATTTGATGTACTTTTCCAAGCGCCAATGGTGGCACCCGGTGCCATGATTTCGGCATTTTCCTTCATCGATTTAAACGAAACGCCTTCAAGCAAAGCGGGCCAAATATCCTCATCTACCGGTATGTCTAAATAGCTTGCGACCCTGCGCATTTGGCCATCGATATCGTCTAATAAATCATCAAAATGCACAAAAAGAATATTGGGTAAATGCCTAAAATCCCACCAACTTTTTGCGTGATGTAAGTGAGACCAAAAAGGAAAACCATTGTTCTCCCACGGATACGTGCCTTTGCGCAGCCACTGATCAAATGAGTCTGACAAATCTGCGGGAGGCAGCGCCATATCAGGGCCTTTTCGATCGGGTGCACTATTTAAAAGCTCAAAGGTGTGTGGCGCTAAATTGTTCCAATGATTCCACATAGACATATACACGTCTTTTCCATCACGTCCAACAAAGATATATTTGGGTTTATCAAAAAAACGCAGCCCGTCGAGTGGCAGGTGTGTTTTCATGTAGCGTCTATGTGTTTGACTGTTTAATAGTCCTATTATGTCGTCAATGGGCACGTTGTTACCTTCAATCCACGGGGTCAATAAATCTTGTGGAATTGACGGTTGCGGCTGTTGAAACACTAAAGCGGCAACAATGGCTTGCATCCATGTTGTGCCGGCTTTGTATGACGTGGTCACAATAATGTCGTTGTCACGCGGAACAAAGTGTTCCCAACGTTTGGCATTAATAAGCGCGCTTTGATAATGATGCAGGAGTTCGGGCTTCATAAAAACAATAGACCTCTTATTTAGTTATTTTTTGCTTTATTTTATCTAATCGTTTATAAATTAAGCATATTTTATGGAGATATATAATAAAGACTAGCAAAGATTTTTATTTTAAAAATATAAGATCAACCGCTAAAACATACCACAAAAAGCACTCTATAGGGACTTGTATTATGGAAAGTACAAACGCAGATACAAAATTGATTGAAAAAATGATTGAGCTAAACCCCGATCACCAACTCAAAACCCGGCCTGTACATAGCAAAGGTCTAGCCGTAGAGGCAGTTTTCAAAGCTTCAGATATCGCAAAAAACTACTGCATTGCCGAACATTTCCAAGGACATGAAATTAGCGTAGACGTGCGCTTTTCGAATGGTTCTGGCAGTGGTGTCAGAAACGACGATTGGTCTGACATACGCGGCATGGCAACAAGGTTTAATCTTAAAGATGGGCCAACCGACTTAGTGAGCATGACCTTACCAGAATTTTCTAATTCTACTATGGAAGGGTTTGAAGAGTTTGTTGATATGACAATACCCATGTTAGCCGTTACCCGCGAATCGCCATGGGCCAAAATTCTCGATTATTTGCAGCTTAAACAGCCCTTTCCAAACCCGTATCCGGGCCAAACAACAGGGCTTGGCTCAGGCGCGCTTAAATTTGCAAACGCTAACCGCGAAGCGCAGCTATCTGTTTTTCAAACAAGTACTATTGGTGCGCCAGTAAGCTACGCCCGCGCAACTTACCATGCGGTACATACCTTTTTTGTTTACGCGCCAGACGGCCAGCGCAGGCCGGTGCGTTTAACTTGGCAACCGGCGGCTGGGGTGAAAAACTTAGAAATAGATTTAAGTAACCCTGATAATCCAAAACAGCCATGTGCCGACTACCTTAACGACGAAATGCAGGCACGCCTCACATCAACAACCAAGTCTTCTACCCGGTTTGTGCTAAGAATGATAATAGGCGAAGTGGGTGACAGTTTGAACGACCCCACCAGACCGTGGCCTAAACATCGGATAAAAATCACAATGGGGACCTTAACGCTCACAAAAGTGGCAGACAACCAAGACGAAATGGCAGAAAAAATTGGTTTTAATCCTTGTCGAGTCATTCCAGGCCAATTTGATATATCTTCTGATCCCATATTAGAGGCGCGCAAACATATTTACGAACGTTCACGTGAAATGCGCGGCGGTAATGCTTGCCCGTTTTATAAAGCCCAAAACAAAGCACAAAGCCATGACAATCTATTTGTCGATGCCAACACAAAAGAACATAGCAAGAAAGCGCCTGATTTAGCGGAGACTAAAAATGAGTTATAAAAGAACGTGGTTTGAAAAACTGATAGACAATTTGCCTAATAACAATCCATTTTACAACTTTACGGCAAAATATATTCTTGTGCCATTTTGGTCGTGGCGAACCCCAGCTACGCGCAAGGACGGTGGCGCTAGATCCACTACCCAACCCAGCGACAATTTGCAAAACATGATGAATTTGGTGATGCCGCTTAAAGATAAGTCGCCACTTGGCAGGGCCAAAGCGGTAGCCGTAATCTCTCAAAATAGCGACGCCATATACGCAGGGCTCGATAATGTGGGGACAATACACGCAGCACGTTTCGACATTTTAGATGACAAATTATGCATGTTGTCTCTGTATGACGGAGACTTTTCAAATTATATCCGAGACTTTATCTTCACAATTGGCGATGTTTTTGATGGCCTAATGGATTTAGTTGAAGACGGTGATTTGGTAAAACCTTGTCGCCACAACGTAGAAGCATTTATTGAGTGGGTGCATGAACGGGATTTATATCAAGTACCAGATGTGCCCACCGATATAATGACCTTCTATAAAAAAGATGACGCGGGGCAAGACGATTTGCGCACTTTGCCCAAAAAGCTAATTTTGCAACTAAAGGTCAATAAAAATATTTCTATTGGTCGCGGGTACAGGGGCTATCCAGGGTTTTCAGCAGCACAAGTCAAGCACAAACTGGGAGTAGGCTGGTGAGCAAACAGGACAGTAAAATAGAGAGCAAAACAGAAACGCTTCTAGAGGCGCTACAAGGTAATGTGGTCCATGGATATGGCCTAAAATATGTTCGTCATTTGCTGCTACAAGTGGCTACCCCAGTTGCTGCGCGTCAATGGTTAAATAAAGCAACTGATACAAATGATGCGTCGGTGCTCAAGATTACCTCCGACGCACAATGGTCACAAATGAAAGCCGCTGCGCTCGCATCAGATGCAAAAACGCAAGCTATAAACACGCTTAATGTAGCCTTTACTTTTGGGGGCTTGCAAGCATTAGGTTTGTCTAAAAACCAGCTAGACTCGTTCCCAAAAGAGTTTAGAGAAGGGATGCACCATCGCTCCAATAAAATTGGTGATGTGGGCAGCAGTTCGCCCAACTGCTGGCCTGCGCCATTTAACGAGCCTGATAATATTCACCTTGTTGTCTCAATTCATGCCAGCGACAGTGAAGGCCTAGACAAGGTTCAAAACCAAGTCGTAAACGAGTCGGGCGAGGCCTTTACCATTATGGGCCACAGAGATGGCCATAATTTTGCCAAAGGCTACGTGCACTTTGGTTATAAAGATGGCATTTCGCAGCCCAAATTTAAGGGGATTGCCGACCCAAAACGTCATCCAGATGCACAGCCAGAAGTGCCGCTAGGCGCGTTATTGTTAGGCCACGAGACAGAATACGCAGATGTGGCGTGGCGAGTGCCAGACGATATTGGCCAAGACGGGTGTTTTAATGCCTTTAGGGTACTGGCACAAGACGTGAAAGGCTTTGAAGCGTTTCTTGACGAAAAAGCCACACAGCTTGAGCAACATAAAGACATGCTGAGTTTATTACCCGCAGAAACTGCCTACTGGAAAACCGAACGCCGGTATGAGGCCCTACGTGAAGTGATTGCAGCTAAAATGTGCGGCAGATGGCGAAGCGGCGCACCACTTGAATTGCATCCACTTTCGCAGCCCTTAGACCCAAGCAAAGAAGAACAAAAAACCTACAGTGATTTTGAATACAGCGAAGACGGCACGCGTTGCCCATTTGGTGCCCATACCCGGCGCGCCAACCCAAGAGGCGGGCATATTGTGCAGCGCATGGCAAACAATACCAGACGCATAGTGCGACGCGGCATACCTTACGGTGAAAAATATGATCCAAGCGCCCCTGACGATGGCGCTGAACGAGGACTATTGGGAAATTTCATGGGGGCAAATTTAGGCGCGCAATTTGAGGCAATTATGTGCGATTGGGTTAACCTAGGCGGGCAAGATCCAAGAATTACCGGGTCAAACGATCCCTTACTTGGCGTTAACGACGCCGATACCAGTAGTTTTGTGATCCCTCTTAAAAATGGCACGTCAATACGCTTGCAAGGGCTGCCGCGTTTTATTACCTGCAGAGGCGGCGCATATACCTTCATCCCCAGCATACCAGCCATTCGCAAGCTCTCAACCATGGGGTAAGCAAAGCCAGCGCAAAAAGGCTATGACTTAAGCGAATTCAAGCCCTCAACTAAGGGCGCGACAATATCTTGATTGTTGCGCCATATTGAGTTTAATTCGGCTTTATAATTGTCGATGGACCAGTGTTCTGGCCCTATTCTTTGGGCTTCTGTTAGTGCCTCTATGCCTCTTTCTTTTTGCCCAGTATGCCCAAGGATATTGGCCAAGCGCATCCATCTTTGGTATTTTTCAGGCTTCCTTGCTATCGATTTTCTGACCCATTTTTCAGCCAAGGTGAAATCACCCATCAGGACACAAGCATCGCTGCTCCATGCTAACGCGGCAATTTCGTTAGAATGGGTGTGGTCGATGACTTCCTGATAGCGTCCATTTAGCATTAATGTGGGATAGAGCGTATATGTAAATTGCCCCGTGGTTAGCTCATCAACCTGAAGGGCGAGGTCAAGCGCTAAAACTACGTTTCCTAAGATCCTATGCACTCGCGAACATCTGTTAAGTACAAACACTTTGTCACGCCTAATAGAAAGCGCTTTATAGGAATGGGCTATTGCATCCGCTTTGTCTTGTTCTAAATCAAGACTTAAATTGGCCGTAATGATAGAAACCAAACCGTCGGCCAAGTTGGCGTGCACTTCGGCAAGATTGTCATCAAGCTCAATTGCTCTAAGTGCGACCTTCTTCCAACTGCTGGCTGTTTTATGGTCTTTGATGGGCATATTGATACTTTTAATGCCTAATGCCCATGCATCTAGCTTTCGGGTAGGAATTTCGCTAATTCGCATGGTTTCAAATACTGGCGTGGCCATCACAACATTAGCAGAAATAGCGTCGGCAATGGCCGTTGTTGCTTTTGCTAATTGTGTGTCGGTAGGCTCATAGTTTTTTGCCCATACTTGTTTGCCTTTTTTGGTCTCAACAAGCAACGCACGTGCTCTCACGCATTCGTCAATTCGCACTAAACTGCCCGACAAAACATATTCTACGCTGTACTTGAGGCATATTTCTTTGGTGTCTAATGCTTTGTCTGAAGGGTGGCCGGTGACTATGTTGATTGACGCGCTTTCCATACCGCGCGCTATGTCGGCGGCTATATTCTCTGCGTAAAACGTTAGTGCTGTATCGTCAGATGGGCAACTGAATGGCAATATAAAAATGGTGGGGATATTTGTTTTGACCGATAATGTTGTATCGCCGTGTGGCGTGTGATTTGCCGCGTGACCTGCACTACGACCTGCTATGCCATCTGCCGTGCCATCTACACTATTGCCAGACTCACCGTCTAGCGCAAAATTTTGCCTGTTTGCAATGCCATGAATGGCTGTGTGCAGGGTTTTATTTAGTTTTTCTCGGTATTTGGCAAGGCTAAAAGCAGAACGGACTAAAATTTGTTTGTCGTTTAGTGCAAATCTGAGCTGTCTTGGCAACACGGTGTCGTCTAGATTGACAACAAATACTTGGATGTCTTCATCCATCGCAAAACTGATTTCGTTCAAACAGTTTTTTGAGGCGACAGAGTGTTTAGTTGCAAAAAATATCAAGCCGCTCGCCTCGGCAAGTGCATCGGCTAAGGCTTGTCTCCATACTACACCCACGTTTATGCCTTCGTCATACCAAACATTAAAGTCTGACTTAATTAGCCACTCTAATTCGTCGTATATGAGTTCTTCATCACGATGCGCATAGCTGATAAAAAAGTAGGGATCGTCTCCCTTATAAGCTGGAAAATGTCGTTCCATGGAACTTGTGTCTCTTTTTTTATTTTTTTTATATTGTGTGACGTTCTGCTTTGTATTAACACGGCATATTGGTATTGCCTTGGCTATTCCTTTGCGCTATTTATACACTATTTTTGCATTACCTTTGCGCTACCTCAGCGCTACTTTTACACTATCTTGGCAATGCTTGCAGTTTTTCAACATCTCTTTTAACGAGTATAAACCAGAATCAAAATAGAAACCAAAGTATCCCTTTAAAACGCCAATAAAACAGCCGGTTTTTGCCTTTGCAGGCCTGTCGATGATTTTCGTAGGCATGATTTGACACTAGCGTCGCTAGGAATATTCGTCTAGATTTCATTGATGAAAACGACTTAATTATCGAGTCTGAATTAACTGAAAAGCTTCCCGTGAAAAGACTTACTCCGAATCAATCTATATCTTTTATTGCAGCTATTCATACTTCTACGAAACCACTACAAGAAATCCAGATTACGTGAGATGATGACAGTGGTGCCAGGCAAACAATGACTGAAGTATTGAATGTTTTTGGTTAGAACATTCGTAGACTAAATTTTGATAATAAATAGTTATAGGAAACTTAACCATTAGCCAAAGCATAAAAAACATATGGTCCGTTGAAAATAGATGATTAATTTAAACCGTGTAAACAATTCAATTTAGATAGTAAAAAGGAACAAGGATGCTCAGAATACCCGCCACATCGAATAAAAGAAAAACACTAATCCTTTTCTACGCGATTGGTATTTTAGGTTTTATTAGCATTTCAATACCTAATAGTTATAACTCTCCAGGTGGACCTAATGGGTTTGATGTCAACTTAGCTCTATTGAACCTAATTGTTGCTATTTTTATGTTTGGTTCACTGGCCCCTATTTTAAGAGAACGCGTTTCACTTTTTTGGGGTCTACCTTATAGTATTTTGTCCATTATCTTTATAACGTCAGCTATTTATTTGACCTTTTTTCAATGGAGTGAATATGCTCATTTCGATTATTGGGAAGATATTGATCTTGGCGTTTTTAATCCTAATCCTCTTTTTGAGATATTGCTTTTTACTAACCTGTTCTCAGCTGGGTCCATTTTGATCATTTGTTTGTCTTTGCTTCCAAAGTTGCTTTTTGAATCTGGTAAACGAGCGGGTCAGTTGGAGCAACGGAAAGCACTGAGTGGTACAGAGTTTGAACAAAAAATCGAAATGTTAAGTCTTGAATTTGAAAACTTTCAATCATTGGTCAATCAAGAGCGGAATAATGTTGAACGCCTATCGATAAACCTTGGGCAAGATATCAACCAAAAACAAACAGAGCTCAAGCGACTATCGGGTTTAATCGCTGATCATAAAGTTAAATTAGAAGTTTATAAAACTATCACTAATTTATCTGCAGATGAGCAGCAACACTATCTCGACATGATGGATAAGTCAAAATCAAAAGAATACATTATTGGACTTGCGTTAGGAATCATGTCATCAAGCCTAGTAGCGCTAATCAGTTGGCTGCTAAGCTCGATATCTGAGTAATGTTGTAAAATAGGAAACTTATGAAAACCAAAATGTTGACTGACCACAATGGAGCATATGGGACCTTCAGTGGATTTCTAAGTGTGGAAGGACACCAACTAGAAATTGATACACGAAAAACGCATAAATCAGCTTGTGAACAATCTGCCAAGTTGCTTAGAAATATGGCAGATAAATTTAATGCTCTTGCTCTTAAATAACCAAATTCTAAACGATAGGACTTTACAACTAAACAAGCAAATACGGGGGCTGTGACACTTATTCAACGCTTTGGCAGCGCGTTGAATCTAAACATCCACTTCCATATGCTGTTTCTTGAAGGCACAATTAGCGAAAATTCATGGGGTGGCACCACCTTCACTCGCATCAATACCCAAAGAGCGGGCACGTGAGCACCATGTCACAACGATATGGTCGAGCTCGTCCATACCATCAGCCATCGCATCGCTAAATATTTAGAGAAAGTCGGCCTAGTTCAGCGCGACATGGAAAACAGTTACCTGAATTTGCCTATCGATGATGAAGATAGTTTGCTGCAGTTACAGGGCGCCTCCGTAAGTTACCGGATTGCTATGGGACCACAACAAGGGCAGAAGGTGTTTACGCTACAAACCTTACCTGCTAGCACAGAGGGAGAATATGGTCAGTTAGCCAATACCTCTGGTTTTTCGCTTCACGCGGGTGTGTTTGCCAACGCTGATGAGCCTGACAAAATCTTCTGGAAAGATTTTGAACAACCAAAGGTTGACCCGAAGGGTGGAGGGCAGGACGCCCGGAATAAAAACTGGAAAGACTTTGCCGCTACATCAGTCGTCCAGCTATTAGTGAGCAGCGCTTGAGCATGACGCAACATGGAAAAGTGCG